>JAHLWY010001555.1:0-16232 GCA_020002185.1 Paraescarpia echinospica | reverse complement strand
ACTGTCACATACACCCTCCTATGTGGACACTGTCACATACACCCTCCTATGGGCCCACTGTCAGATACACCCTCCTATGCACCCACTGTCACATACACCCACATATGGGCCCACTGTCACATACACCCTACTATGCACCCACTGTCACATACACCCTCCTATGCGCCCACTGTCACATGCACCCAACTATGCACCCACTGTCACGTACACCCTCCTATGCGCCCACTGTCACATACACCCTCATATGCACCCACTGTCACTTACACCCTCCTATGGGCCCAATGTCACATACACACTCCTATGGGCCCACTGCCACATACACCCTCCTATGGGCCCACTGTCACATACACCCTCCTACGCACCCACTGTCACATACACTCTACTATGCACCCACTGTCACATACACCCTCCTATGCACCCACTGTCACATACACCCACATAGGCACCCACTGTCACATACACCCTAATATGCACCCATTGTCACATACACCGTCCTATGGGCCCACTGTCACATAAACCCTCATATGCAACCACTGTCACATATACCCTACTATGCACCCACTGTCACTTACACCCTCCTATGGGCCCACTGTCACGTACACTCTACTATGCACCCACTGTCACATACACCCTCCTATGGGCCCACTCTCACATACACCCTCCTACACGCCCACTGTCACATACACCCTCCTATGTGCCAACTGTCACATACACCGTCATATGCACCCTCTGTCACATACACCCTACTATGCACCCACTGTCACATACACCCTCCTATGGGCCCACTGTTACATACACCCTACTATGCACCCATTGTCACATACACCCTACTATGCACCCACTGTCACATATACCGTCCTATGGGCCCACTGTCACATAAACCCTCATATCCACCCACTGTCACATATACCCTACTATGCACCCACTGTCACATACACCCTCCTATGGGCCCACTGTCACATACACCCTCCTATGGGCCCACTGTCACATATACCCTACTATGCACCCACTGTCACAAACACCCTCCTAAGCACCCACTGTCACAAACACCCTCATATGCACCCACTGTCACATACACCCTCCTACGCACCCACTGTCACATACACACTACTATGCACCCACTGTCACATACACCTTCCAATGCACACACTGTCACATACACCCTCATATGCACCCACCGTCACATACACCCTACTATGCATCCACTGTGACATACACCCTCCTATAGGCTCACTGTTACATACTCCCTCCTATGCGCCCACTGTCACATACACCATAATATGCACCCACTGTCACATACTCCCTCCTATGGGTCCACTATCACATACACCCTCCTATGGGCCCACTGTCACATACACCCTCCTATGCAGACACTGTCACATACACCCTGCTATGGGCCCACTGTCACATAATCCTACTATTCACCCATTGTCACATACACCCTACAATGCACCCACTGTCACATACACCCTCCTATGGGCCCACTGTCACATACATCCTCCTACGCGCCCACTATCACATACACCCTACTATGCACCCAATGTCACATACACCGTCCTACGCATCCACTGTCACATACACCCTACTATGCACCCACTGTCACATACACTCCTATGGGCCAACTGTCACATACACCCTACTATGCACCCACTGTCATATATACCCTCCTAAGCGGACACTGTCACATACACCCTCCTACGTGCCCACTGTCAGATACACCCTCCTATGTACCCACTGTCACATACACCCTCCTATGCGCCAACTGTCACATACACCCTCCTATCTACCCACTGTCACATACACCTTCTTTTGGGCCCACTATCACATACACCCTCCTATGGGCCCACTATCACATCCTATGGGCCCACTGTCATATCCTATGGGCCCACTGTCACATACACCTTCCTTTGGGCCCACTGTCACATACATCCTACTATGCACCCAATGTGTTATAAATGCTCCTATGGGCCCAATGTCACATACACCCTCCTATGGGCCCACTGTAACATAACCCTACTATGCATTCATTGTCACATACACCCTACTATGCACCAACTGTCACATACACCCTTCTAAGCACCCACTGTCACATACATCCTGATATGCGCCCACTGTCACATACACCCTACTATGCACCCACTGTCACATATACCCACCTATGGGCCCACTGTCACATACACCCTTCTATGCACCCACTGTCACATACACCCTCCTAAGCACCCACTGTCACATACATCTTGATATGCGCCCACTGTCACATACACCCTCCTACGCACCCACTGTCACATACACCCTCCTATGCACCCACTGTCACATACACCCTACTATGCACCCACTGTCACATACACCCTCCTATGTGCCCACTGTCACATACACCCTACTATGCACCCACTGTCACATACACCCTCGTATGCAGACACTGTCAGATACACCCTCCTGTGCGGACACTGTCACATACACCCTCCTACGCGCCAACTGTCAGATACATCCTCCTGTGCACCCAGTGTCATGTACACCCTCCTATGTGCCAACTGTCACACACACCCTCCTATCTACCCACTGTCACATACACCCTCCTATGGGCCCACCCTCACATACACCATCCTATGGGCACACTCTCACATACACACTCCTACATGCCCACTGTCACATACACCCTCCTATGCACCCACTGTCACATACACCCTCCTATGGGCCCACTGCCACATACACCCTATTATGCACCAACTGTCACATACACCCTCCTATGTGGACACTGTCACATACACCCTCCTATGGGCCCACTGTCAGATACACCCTCCTATGCACCCACTGTCACATACACCCACATATGGGCCCACTGTCACATACACCCTACTATGCACCCACTGTCACATACACCCTCCTATGCGCTCACTGTCACATACACCTAACTATGCACCCACTGTCACGTGATAATCTCCTCGGCGTACTCTTAATTGTCACATTGGCCAAGCACTCCTCATATGCACCCACTGTCACATACACCCTCCTATGGGCCCAATGTCACATACACACTCCTATGGGCCCACTGCCACATACACCCTCCTATGGGCCCACTGTCACATACACCCTCCTACGCACCCACTGTCACATACACTCTACTATGCACCCACTGTCACATACACCCTCCTATGCACCCACTGTCACATACACCCTCATAGGCACCCACTGTCACATACACCCTACGATGCACCCATTGTCACATACACCGTCCTATGGGCCCACTGTCACATAAACCCTCATATGCAACCACTGTCACATATACCCTACTATGCACCCACTGTCACTTACACCCTCCTATGGGCCCACTGTCACGTACACTCTACTATGCACCCACTGTCACATACACCCTCCTATGGGCCCACTCTCACATACACCCTCCTACACGCCCACTGTCACATACACCCTCCTATGTGCCAACTGTCACATACACCGTCATATGCACCCACTGTCACATACACCCTACTATGCACCCACTGTCACATACACCCTCCTATGGGCCCACTGTTACATACACCCTACTATGCACCCATTGTCACATACACCCTACTATGCACCCACTGTCACATATACCGTCCTATGGGCCCACTGTCACATAAACCCTCATATCCACCCACTGTCACATATACCCTATTATGCACCCACTGTCACATACACCCTCCTATCGGCCCACTGTCACATATACCCTACTATGCACCCACTGTCACAAACACCCTCCTAAGCACCCACTGTCACAAACACCCTCATATGCACCCACTGTCACATACACCCTCCTACGCACCCACTGTCACATACACACTACTATGCACCCACTGTCACATACACCTTCCAATGCACACACTGTCACATACACCCTCATATGCACCCACCGTCACATACACCCTACTATGCATCCACTGTCACATACACCCTCCTATAGGCTCACTGTTACATACTCCCTCCTATGCGCCCACTGTCACATACACCATACTATGCACCCACTGTCACATACTCCCTCCTATGGGTCCACTATCACATACACCCTCCTATGGGCCCACTGTCACATACACCCTCCTATGCAGACACTGTCACATACACCCTGCTATGGGCCCACTGTCACATAACCCTACTATTCACCCATTGTCACATACACCCTACAATGCACCCACTGTCACATACACCCTCCTATGGGCCCACTGTCACATACATCCTCCTACGCGCCCACTATCACATACACCCTACTATGCACCCAATGTCACATACACCGTCCTATGCATCCACTGTCACATACACCCTACTATGCACCCACTGTCACATACACACTCCTACGCGCCCACTGTCACATACACCCTCCAATGCACACACTGTCACATACACCCTCCTAAGAACCCACTGTCATATAAACCCTCCTAAGGGCACACTGTCAGATACACCCTTCTATGCACCAACTGTCACATACACACACATAAGGGCCCACTGTCGCATACACCCTACTATGCACCCACTGTCACATACACCCTCCTAAGCACCCACTGTCACAAACACCCTCATATGCGCCCACTGTCACATACACCCTCCTACACGCCCACTGTCACATACACCCTTCTATGCACCCACTGTCACATACACCCTCCTATGCACCCACTGTCACATACACCCTCATATGCACCCTCTGGCACATACACCCTACTATGCACACACTGTCACATACACCCTCCTATGGGCCCACTGTTATATACATCCTCCTATGCGCCCACAGTCACATACACCATACTATGCACCCACTGTCACATACACCCTCCTATGGGCCCACTGTCACATACACACTCCTATGGGCCCACTGCCACATACACCCTCCTATGGGCCCACTGTCACATACTCCCTCCTATGGGCCACTGTCACATACACCCTCCTTTTGGCCATCTATCACATACACCCTCCTATGGGCCACTGTCACATACACCTTCCTATGGACCCACTGTCACATACACCCTACTATGCACCCTCTGTCGCATACACCCTCCTATGGGCCCACTGTCACATACACCCTCCTATGGGCCCACTGTAACATAACCCTACTATGCACCCATTATCACATACACCCTACTATGCACCCACTGTCACATATACCGTCCTATGGGCCCACTGTCACATAAACCCTCATATCCACCCACTGTCACATATACCCTACTATGCACCCACAGTCACATACACCCTCCTATGGGCCCACTGTCACATATACCCTCCTATGGGCCCACTGTCACATATACCCTACTATGCACCCACTGTCACAAACACCCTCCTAAGCACCCACTGTCACAAACACCCTCATATGCGCCCACTGTCACATACACCCTCCTACGCGCCCACTGTCACATACACACTACTATGCACCCACTGTCACATACACCCTCCAATGCACACATTGTCACATACACCCTCATATGCACCCACTGTCACATACACCCTACTATGCACCCACTGTCACATACTCCCTCCTATGGGTCCACTATATCATACACCCTCCTATGGGCCCATTATCACATACACCCTCCTATGCAGACACTGTCACATACACCCTGCTATGGGCCCACTGTCACATAACCCTGCTATTCACCCATTGTCACATACACCCTACAATGCACCCACTGTCACATACACCCTCCTATGGGCCCACTGACACATACATCCTCCTACGCGCCCACTATCACATACACCCTACTATGCACCCAATGTCACATACACCGTCCTACGCATCCACTGTCACATACACCCTACTATGCACCCACTGTCACATACACTCCTATGGGCCAACTGTCACATACACCCTACTATGCACCCACTGTCATATATACCCTCCTAAGCGGACACTGTCACATACACCCTCCTACGTGCCCACTGTCAGATACACCCTCCTATGTACCCACTGTCACATACACCCTCCTATGCGCCAACTGTCACATACACCCTCCTATCTACCCACTGTCACATACACCTTCTTTTGGGCCCACTATCACATACACCCTCCTATGGGCCCACTATCACATACACCCTCCTATGAGCCCACTGTCACATACACCTTCCTTTGGGCCCACTGTCACATACATCCTACTATGCACCCAATGTGTTATAAATGCTCCTATGGGCCCAATGTCACATACACCCTCCTATGGGCCCACTGTAACATAACCCTACTATGCACTCATTGTCACATACACCCTACTATGCACCAACTGTCACATACACCCTTCTAAGCACCCACTGTCACATACATCCTGATATGCGCCCACTGTCACATACACCCTACTATGCACCCACTGTCACATATACCCACCTATGGGCCCACTGTCACATACACCCTTCTATGCACCCACTGTCACATACACCCTCCTAAGCACCCACTGTCACATACATCTTGATATGCGCCCACTGTCACATACACCCTCCTACGCACCCACTGTCACATACACCCTCCTATGCACCCACTGTCACATACACCCTACTATGCACCCACTGTCACATACACCCTCCTATGTGCCCACTGTCACATACACCCTACTATGCACCCACTGTCACATACACCCTCGTATGCAGACACTGTCAGATACACCCTCCTGTGTGGACACTGTCACATACACCCTCCTACGCGCCAACTGTCAGATACATCCTCCTGTGCACCCAGTGTCACGTACACCCTCCTATGTGCCAACTGTCACACACACCCTCCTATCTACCCACTGTCACATACACCCTCCTATGGGCCCACCTTCACATACACCATCCTATGGGCACACTCTCACATACACACCTACATGCCCACTGTCACATACACCCTCCTATGCACCCACTGTCACATACACCCTCCTATGGGCCCACTGCCACATACACCCTATTATGCACCAACTGTCACATACACCCTCCTATGTGGACACTGTCACATACACCCTCCTATGGGCCCACTGTCAGATACACCCTCCTATGCACCCACTGTCACATACACCCACATATGGGCCCACTGTCACATACACCCTACTATGCACCCACTGTCACATACACCCTCCTATGCGCCCACTGTCACATACACCCAACTATGCACCCACTGTCACGTACACCCTCCTATGCGCCCACTGTCACATACACCCTCCTATGCACCCACTGTCACTTACACCCTCCTATGGGCCCAATGTCACATACACACTCCTATGGGCCCACTGCCACATACACCCTCCTATGGGCCCACTGTCACATACACCCTCCTACGCGCCCACTGTCACATACACTCTACTATGCACCCACTGTCACATACACCCTCCTATGCACCCACTGTCACATACACCCACATAGGCACCCACTGTCACATACACCCTACTATGCACCCATTGTCACATACACCGTCCTATGGGCCCACTGTCACATAAACCCTCATATGCAACCACTGTCACATATACCCTACTATGCACCCACTGTCACTTACACCCTCCTATGGGCCCACTGTCACGTACACTCTACTATGCACCCCCTGTCACATACACCCTCCTATGGGCCCACTCTCACATACACCCTCCTACACGCCCACTGTCACATACACCCTCCTATGTGCCAACTGTCACATACACCGTCATATGCACCCACTGTCACATACACCCTACTATGCACCCACTGTCACATACACCCTCCTATGGGCCCACTGTTACATACACCCTACTATGCACCCATTGTCACATACACCCTACTATGCACCCACTGTCACATATACCGTCCTATGGGCCCACTGTCACATAAACCCTCATATCCACCCACTGTCACATATACCCTACTATGCACCCACTGTCACATACACCCTCCTATCGGCCCACTGTCACATATACCCTACTATGCACCCACTGTCACAAACACCCTCCTAAGCACCCACTGTCACAAACACCCTCATATGCACCCACTGTCACATACACCCTCCTACGCACCCACTGTCACATACACACTACTATGCACCCACTGTCACATACACCTTCCAATGCACACACTGTCACATACACCCTCATATGCACCCACCGTCACATACACCCTACTATGCATCCACTGTCACATACACCCTCCTATAGGCTCACTGTTACATACTCCCTCCTATGCGCCCACTGTCACATACACCATACTATGCACCCACTGTCACATACTCCCTCCTATGGGTCCACTATCACATACACCCTCCTATGGGCCCACTGTCAAATACACCCTCCTATGCAGACACTGTCACATACACCCTGCTATGGGCCCACTGTCACATAACCCTACTATTCACCCATTGTCACATACACCCTACAATGCACCCACTGTCACATACACCCTCCTATGGGCCCACTGTCACATACATCCTCCTACGCGCCCACTATCACATACACCCTACTATGCACCCAATGTCACATACACCGTCCTATGCATCCACTGTCACATACACCCTACTATGCACCAACTGTCACATACACACTCCTACGCGCCCACTGTCACATACACCCTCCAATGCACACACTGTCACATACACCCTCCTAAGAACCCACTGTCATATAAACCCTCCTAAGGGCACACTGTCAGATACACCCTTCTATGCACCCACTGTCACATACACACACATAAGGGCCCACTGTCGCATACACCCTACTATGCACCCACTGTCACATACACCCTCCTAAGCACCCACTGTCACAAACACCCTCATATGCGCCCACTGTCACATACACCCTCCTACACGCCCACTGTCACATACACCCTTCTATGCACCCACTGTCACATACACCCTCCTATGCACCCACTGTCACATACACCCTCATATGCACCCTCTGGCACATACACCCTACTATGCACACACTGTCACATACACCCTCCTATGGGCCCACTGTTATATACATCCTCCTATGCGCCCACAGTCACATACACCATACTATGCACCCACTGTCACATACACCCTCCTATGGGCCCACTGTCACATACACCCTCCTATGGGCCCACTGCCACATACACCCTCCTATGGGCCCACTGTCACATACTCCCTCCTATGGGCCACTGTCACATACACCCTCCTTTTGGCCATCTATCACATACACCCTCCTATGGGCCACTGTCACATACACCTTCCTATGGACCCACTGTCACATACACCCTACTATGCACCCTCTGTCGCATACACCCTCCTATGGGCCCACTGTCACATACACCCTCCTATGGGCCCACTGTAACATAACCCTACTATGCACCCATTATCACATACACCCTACTATGCACCCACTGTCACATATACCGTCCTATGGGCCCACTGTCACATAAACCCTCATATCCACCCACTGTCACATATACCCTACTATGCACCCACAGTCACATACACCCTCCTATGGGCCCACTGTCACATATACCCTCCTATGGGCCCACTGTCACATATACCCTACTATGCACCCACTGTCACAAACACCCTCCTAAGCACCCACTGTCACAAACACCCTCATATGCGCCCACTGTCACATACACCCTCCTACGCGCCCACTGTCACATACACACTACTATGCACCCACTGTCACATACACCCTCCAATGCACACACTGTCACATACACCCTCATATGCACCCACTGTCACATACACCCTAATATGCACCCACTGTCACATACTCCCTCCTATGGGTCCACTATATCATACACCCTCCTATGGGCCCATTATCACATACACCCTCCTATGCAGACACTGTCACATACACCCTGTTATGGGCCCACTGTCACATAACCCTGCTATTCACCCATTGTCACATACACCCTACAATGCACCCACTGTCACATACACCCTCCTATGGGCCCACTGTCACATACATGCTCCTACGCGCCCACTATCACATACACCCTACTATGCACCCAATGTCACATACACCGTCCTACGCATCCACTGTCACATACACGCTACTATGCACCCACTGTCACATACACTCCTATGGGCCAACTGTCACATACACCCTACTATGCACCCACTGTCATATATACCATCCTAAGCGGACACTGTCACATACACCCTCCTACGTGCCCACTGTCAGATACACCCTCCTATGTACCCACTGTCACATACACCCTCCTATGCGCCAACTGTCACATACACCCTCCTATCTACCCACTGTCACATACACCTTCTTTTGGGCCCACTATCACATACACCCTCCTATGGGCCCACTATCACATACACCCTCCTATGGGCCCACTGTCACATACACCTTCCTTTGGGCCCACTGTCACACCCAATGTGTTATAAATGCTCCTATGGGCCCAATGTCACATACACCCTCCTATGGGCCCACTGTAACATAACCCTACTATGCACTCATTGTCACATACACCCTACTATGCACCAACAGTCACATACACCCTTCTAAGCACCCACTGTCACATACATCCTGATATGCGCCCACTGTCACATACACCCTACTATGCACCCACTGTCACATATACCCACCTATGGGCCCACTGTCACATACACCCTTCTATGTACCCACTGTCACATACACCCTCCTAAGCACCCACTGTCACATACATCTTGATATGCGCCCACTGTCACATACACCCTCCTACGCACCCACTGTCACATACACCCTCCTATGCACCCACTGTCACATACACCCTACTATGCACCCACTGTCACATACACCCTCCTTGTGCCCACTGTCACATACACCCTACTATGCACCCACTGTCACATACACCCTCGTATGCAGACACTGTCAGATACACCCTCCTGTGCGGACACTGTCACATACACCCTCCTACGCGCCAACTGTCAGATACATCCTCCTGTGCACCCAGTGTCACGTACACCCTCCTATGTGCCAACTGTCACACACACCCTCCTATCTACCCACTGTCACATACATCCTCCTATGGGCCCACCCTCACATACACCATCCTATGGGCACACTCTCACATACACACTCCTACATGCCCACTGTCACATACACCCTCCTATGCACCCACTGTCACATACACCCTCCTATGGGCCCACTGTCACATACACCCTATTATGCACCAACTGTCACATACACCCTCCTATGTGGACACTGTCACATACACCCTCCTATGGGCCCACTGTCAGATACACCCTCCTATGCACCCACTGTCACATACACCCACATATGGGCCCACTGTCACATACACCCTACTATGCACCCACTGTCACATACACCCTCATATGCGCCCACTGTCACATACACCCAACTATGCACCCACTGTCACGTACACCCTCCTATGCACCCACTGTCACGTACACCCTCCTATGCACCCACTGTCACATACACCCTCCTATGGGCCCAATGTCACATACACACTCCTATGGGCCCACTGCCACATACACCCTCCTATGGGCCCACTGTCACATACACCCTCCTACGCACCCACTGTCACATACACTCTACTATGCACCCACTGTCACATACACCCTCCTAAGCACCCACTGTCGCATACACTCTCATAGGCACCCACTGTCACATACACCCTACTATGCACCCATTGTCACATACACCGTCCTATGGGCCCACTGTCACATAAACCCTCATATGCAACCACTGTCACATATACCCTACTATGCACCCACTGTCACTTACACCCTCCTATGGGCCCACTGTCACGTACACCCTAATATGCACCCACTGTCACATACACCCTCCTATGGGCCCACTCTCACATTCACCCTCCTACACGCCCACTGTCACATACACCCTCCTATGTGCCAACTGTCACATACACCGTCATATGCACCCACTGTCACATAAACCCTACTATGCACCCACTGTCACATATACCCTCGTATGGGCCCACTGTCACATACACCCTACTATGCACCCACTGTAACATACACCCTCCTATGTGGACACTGTCACATACACCCTTCTATGGGCCCACTGTTACTTACACCCTCTTATGCCCCCACTGTCACATACACCATACTATGCACCCACTGTCACATACAAACTCCTATGGGCCCACTGTCACATACACCCTCCTATGGGCCCACTATCACATACACCCTCCTATGGGCCCACTTTCACATACACCTTCCTATAGTCCCAGTGTCACATACACCCTAATATACACAAACTGTCACATACACCCTACTATGAATCCACTGTCACATACACCCTCCTATGGGCCAACTGTCACATACACCCTCCTATCTACCCACTGTCACTTACACCCTCCTATGGGCCCACTATGACATACACCCTTATATAGGCCCATTGTCACATCCAACTTCCTATGGCCCCAGTGTCACATACACTCTCCTATCTACCTACTGTCACATATACACTCCTATGGGCCAACTGTCACATACACCCTACTATGCACCCACTGTCACATATACCCTCCTATGCGGACACTGTCACATACACCCTCCTACGCGCCCACTGTCATATACACCCTCCTATGCACCCACTGTCACATACACCCACATATGGGCCCACTGTCACATACACCGTACTATGCACCCACTGTCACCTACACCCTCCTAAGCACCCACTGTCACAAACACACTCCTATGCGCCCACTGTCACATACACCCTACTATGCACCCACTGTCACATACACCCTCCTATGCACCCACTGTCACATACACCCTCCTATGGGCCCACTGTCATATACACCCTACTATGCACCCACTGTCACATACACCCTCCTAAGCACCCACTGTCACAAACACACTCATATGCGCCCACTGTCACATACACCCTCCTATACGCCCACTGTCACATACACCCTACTAAGCGCCCACTGTCACATACACCCTCCTATGCACCCACTGTCACATACACCCTCCTATGTGGCCACTGTCACATACACCCTCCTATGGGCCCACTGTTACTTACACCCTCCTATGCCCCCACTGTCACATACACCATACTATGCACCCACTGTCACATACAAACTCCTATGGGCCCATTGTCACATACACCCTCCTATGGGCCCACTATCACATACACCCTCCTGTGGGCCCACTTTCACATACACCTTCCTATGGTCCCAGTGTCACATACATCCTAATATACACAAACTGTCACATACACCCTACTATGAATCCACTGTCACATACACCCTCCTATGGGCCCACTGTCACATACACCCTCCTATGGGCCAACTGTCACATACACCCTCCTATCTACCCACTGTCACATACACCCTCCTATGGGCCCACTATCACATACACCCTCATATAGGCCTATTGTCACATACACCTTCCTATGGCCCCAGTGTCACATACACTCTCCTATCTACCTACTGTCACATACACACTCCTATGGGCCAACTGTCACATACAACCTACTATGCACCCACTGTCACATATACCCTCCTATGCGGACACTGTCACATACACCCTCCTATGCGCCCACTGTCACATACACCCTCCTATGCACCCACTGTCACATACACCCACATATGGGCCCACTGTCACATACACCGTACTATGCACCCACTGTCACGTACACCCTCCTAAACACCCACTGTCACAAACACCCTCATATGCGCCCACTGTCACATACACCCTCCTATGCGCCCACTATCACATACACCCTACTATGCACCCACTGTCACATACACCCTCCTATGCACCCACTGTCACATACACGCTACTATGCACACACTGTCAAAAACACCCTCCTAAGCACCCACTGTCACAAACACCCTTATATGAGCCCACTGTCACATACACCCTCCTACGCGCCCACTGTCACATACACCCTACTATGGACCCTCTGTCACATACACCCTCCAATGCACACCCTGTCACATACACCCTCCTAAGAACCCACTGTCATATACACCCTCCTAAGGGACACTGTCAGATACACCCTTCTATGCACCCACTGTCACATACACACACATAAGGGCCCACTGTCGCATACACCCTACTATGCACCCACTGTCACATACATCCTCCTAAGCACCCACTGTCACAAACACCCTCATATGCGCCCACTGTCACATACACCCTCCTACACGCCCACTGTCACATACACCCTTCTATGCACCCACTGTCATATACACCCTCATATGCACCCACTGACACATACACCCTACTATGCACGCACTGTCACATACACCCTCCTATGGGCCCACTGTTATATACACCCTCCTATGCGCCCACAGTCACATACACCATACTATGCACCCACTGTCACATACACCCTCCTATGGGCCCACTGTCACATACACCCACCTATGGGCCCACTGAAACATACACACTCCTATGGGCCCACTGCCACATACACCCTCCCATGGGCCAACTGTCACATACACCCTCCTTATGGCCCACTATCACATACAGCCTCCTATGGGCCCACTGTCACATACACCCTACTATACACCCACTGTCACATACACCCTCCTACGCACCTACTGTCACATACACCCTCATAGGCACCCACTGTCACATACACCCTACTATGCACCCACTGTCACGAACACCCTCCTAAGCACCCACTGTCACAAACTCCCTCATATGCACCCACTGTCACATACACCCTACTATGCACCCACTGTTACATACACAATCCTATGCACACATTGTCACATACACCTTCATATGCACCCACTGTCACATACACCCTACTATGCATCCACTGTCACACACACCCTCCTATGGGCCCACTGTTACATACACCCTCCTATGCGCCCACTGTCACATACACACTCCTATGGGCCCACTGTCACATACTCCCTCCTATAGGCCCACTATCACATACACCCTCCTATGGGCCCACTATCACATACACCCTCCTATGGGCCCACTGTCACATACACCTTCCTATGGGCCCACTGTCACATACACCTTACTATGCACCCAATGTCGTATGCACGATCCTATGTGCCCAATGTCATATACACCCTCATATGGGCCCACTGTAACATAACCCTACTATGCACCCATTGTCACATACATCCTACTATACACCAACTGTCACATTCACCGTCCTAAGCACCCACTGTCACATACATCCTCATATGCGCCCACTGTCACATACACCCTACTATGCACCCACTGTCACATACACCCACCTATGGGCCCACTGTCACATACACCCTTCTATGCACCCACTGTCACATACACCCTCCTAAGCACCCACTATCACATACATCCCGATATGCGCCCACTGTCACATACACCCTCCTACGCACCCACTGTCACATACACCCTCCTATGCACACACTGTCACATACACCCTACTATGTACCCACTGTCACATACACCCTCCTATGTGCCCACTGTCACATACACCCTACCATGCACCCACTGTCACATACACCCTCGTATGCAGACACCGTCACATACACCCTCCTACGCGCCAACTGTCAGATACATCCTCCTGTGCACCCAGTGTCATGTACACCCTCCTATGTGCCAACTGTCACACACACCCTCCTATCTACCCACTGTCACATACACCCTCCTATGGGCCCACTCTCACATACACCATCCTATGGGCCCACTCTCACATACACCCTCCTACATACCCACTGTCACATACACCCTCCTATGTGGACATTGTCACATACACCCTCCTCTGGGCCCACTGTCAGATACACCCTCCTATGCACCCACTGTCACATACACACTCCTATGGGCCCTCTGCCACATACACACTCCTATGCACCCACTGTCACATACACCCTCCTATGCGCCCACTGTCACATACACCCTACTATGCACCCACTGTTATGTACACCCTCCTAAGCACCCACTGTCACGTACACCCTCATATGCACCCACTGTCACATACACCCTCCTATGGGCCCAATGTCAGATACACACTTCTATGGGCCCACTGCCACATACACCCTCCTATGCGCCCACTGTCACATACACCCTCCTACGCGCCCACTGTCACATACACCCTACTATGCACCCACTGTCACATACACCCTCCTATGCACCCACTGTCACATACACCCTCATAGGCACCCACTGTCACATACACCCTACGATGCACCCATTGTCACATACACCGTCCTATGGGCCCACTGTCACATAAACCCTCATATGCAACCACTGTCACATATACCCTACTATGCACCCACTGTCACTTACACCCTCCTATGGGCCCACTGTCACGTACACCCTACTATGCACCCACTGTCACATATACCCTCCTATGGGCCCACTCTCACATACACTCTCCTACACGCCCACTGTCACATACACCCTCCTATGTGCCAACTGT
>JAHLWY010001554.1:0-18386 GCA_020002185.1 Paraescarpia echinospica | reverse complement strand
CCACTGTGTGCAGTCTCGACTGGACCAGATACCAACGCCTGCTCTGTTACGTCTTGGCTCCACTGTGTGCAGTCTCGACTGGACCAGACACCAACGCCTGCTCTGTTACGTCTTGGCTCCACTGGGTGCAGTCTCGACTGGACCAGACACCAACGCTTGCTCTGTTACGTCTTGGCTCCACTGGGTGCAGTCTCGACTGGACCAGATACCAACGCCTGCTCTGTTACGTCTTGGCTCCACTGTGTGCAGTCTCGACTGGACCAGATACCAACGCCTGCTCTGTTACGTCTTGGCTCCACTGTGTGCAGTCTCGACTGGACCAGACACCAACGCTTGCTCTGTTACGTCTTGGCTCCACTGTGTGCAGTCTCGACTGGACCAGATACCAATGCTTGCTCTGTTACGTCTTGGCTCCACTGTGTGCAGTCTCGACTGGACCAGATACCAACGCTTGCTCTGTTACTTCTTGGCTCCACTGCGTGCAGTCTCGACTGGACCAGATACCAACGCCTGCTCTGTTACGTCTTGGCTCCACTGTGTGCAGTCTCGACTGGACCAGATACCAACGCTTCCTCTGTTACGTCTTGGCTCCACTGTGTGCAGTCTCGACTGGACCACACACCAATGCTTGCTCTGTTACTTCTTGGCTCCACTGTGTGAGGTCTCGACTGGACCAGACACCAATGCCTGCTGTTACGTCTTGGCTCCACTGCGTGCAGTCTCGACTGGACCAGATACCAATGCTTGCTCTGTTACGTCTTGACTCCACTGTGTGAGGTCTCGACTGGACCAGATACCAACGCTTGCTCTGTTACGTCTTGGCTCCACTGTGTGAGGTCTCGACTGGACCAGACACCAATGCTTGCTCTGTTACGTCTTGGCTCCACTGTGTGCAGTCTCGACTGGACCAGACACCAATGCCTGCTCTGTTACGTCTTGGCTCCACTGTGTGAGGTCTCGACTGGACCAGACACCAATGCTTGCTCTGTTACGTCTTGGCTCCACTGTGTGAGGTCTCGACTGGACCAGACACCAATGCTTGCTCTGTTACGTCTTGGCTCCATTGTGTGCAGTCTCGACTGGACCAGATACCAATGCTTGCTCTGTTACGTCTTGGCTCCACTGTGTGCAGTCTCGACTGGACCAGACACCAATGCTTGCTCTGTTACGTCTTGGCTCCACTGTGTAAGGTCTCGACTGGACCAGACACCAATGCTTGCTCTGTTACGTCTTGGCTCCACTGTGTAAGGTCTCGACTGGACCAGATAACAATGCTTGCTCTGTTACGTCTTGGCTCCACTGTGTGCAGTCTCGACTGGACCAGAAACCAATGCTTGCTCTGTTACGTCTTGGCTCCACTGTGTGCAGTCTCGACTGGACCAGACACCAATGCCTGCTCTGTTACGTCTTGGCTCCACTGTGTGAGGTCTCGACTGGACCAGACACCAATGCTTGCTCTGTTACGTCTTGGCTCCACTGTGTGCAGTCTCGACTGGACCAGATACCAATGCTTGCTCTGTTACGTCTTGGCTCCACTGTGTGCAGTCTCGACTGGACCAGACACCAATGCTTGCTCTGTTACGTCTTGGCTCCACTGTGTGAGGTCTCGACTGGACCAGACACCAATGCTTGCTCTGTTACGTCTTGGCTCCACTGTGTGCAGTCTCGACTGGACCAGATACCAATGCTTGCTCTGTTACGTCTTGGCTCCACTGTGTGCAGTCTCGACTGGACCAGACACCAATGCTTGCTCTGTTACTTCTTGGCTCCACTGTGTGCAGTCTCGACTGGACCAGATACCAATGCTTGCTCTGTTACGTCTTGACTCCACTGTGTGCAGTCTCGACTGGACCAGACACCAACGCTTGCTCTGTTACGTCTTGGCTCCACTGTGTGCAGTCTCGACTGGACCAGACACCAATGCTTGCTCTGTTACGTCTTGGCTCCACTGTGTGCAGTCTCGACTGGACCAGATACCAACGCCTGCTCTGTTACGTCTTGGCTCCACTGTGTGAGGTCCCTGACTGACCTCAGATAACAATGTTTGCTCTGTTACCGCCTTGGTTCCACTGTGCGCAGTCCTCGACTGGACCAGACACCTCAATGTTTTGCTCTGTTACTGGCCTTGGTTCCACTGTGCGCAGTCTCGACTGACCAGATACCAATGCTTGCCTGTTACTGCCTTGGCTCCACTGTGCAGTAGTCTCAATTGACCAGAGCACCAAATGCTTGCTCTGTTACCGCCTTGGCTCCACTGCGTGAGGTCTCCCCGACTGACCAGATACCACCGTTTGCTCCTGTTACCGCCTTTGGCTCCATTGCAGGAGGTCCTCGGACTGACCAGACACCAACGCTTGCTCTGTTACGTCTTGGCTCCACTGTGTGCAGTCTCGACTGGACCAGACACCAACGCTTGCTCTGTTACGTCTTGGCTCCACTGTGTGCAGTCTCGACTGGACCAGACACCAACGCTTGCTCTGTTACGTCTTGGCTCCACTGTGTGCAGTCTCGACTGGACCAGATACCAACGCTTGCTCTGTTACGTCTTGCCCAATTCGTGTTGTCCTCGACTGACCAGACACCAACGCTTGCTCTGGTTACGCCTTTGGCTCCATTTCAGGTGCAGTCTCACCGGACCAGGATACCAACGCTTGCTCTGTTACGTCTTGGCTCCACTGTGTGCAGTCTCGACTGGACCAGATACCAATGCCTGCTCTGTTACGTCTTGGCTCCACTGTGTGCAGTCTCGACTGGACCAGATACCAACGCTTGCTCTGTTACGTCTTGGCTCCACTGTGTAAGGTCTCGACTGGACCAGATACCAACGCTTGCTCTGTTACGTCTTGGCTCCACTGTGTAAGGTCTCGACGGACCAGACACCAATGCTTGCTCTGTTACGTCTTGGCTCCACTGTGTGCAGTCTCGACTGGACCAGATACCAATGCTTGCTCTGTTACTTCTTGGCTCCACTGTGTGCAGTCTCGACTGGACCAGACACCAATGCTTGCTCTGTTACGTCTTGGCTCCATTGTGTGCAGTCTCGACTGGACCAGACACCAATGCCTGCTCTGTTACGTCTTGGCTCCATTGTGTGCAGTCTCGACTGGACCAGACACCAATGCTTGCTCTGTTACGTCTTGGCTCCACTGTGTGAGGTCTCGACTGGACCAGATACCAACGCTTGCTCTGTTACTTCTTGACTCCACTGTGTGCAGTCTCGACTGGACCAGACACCAACGCTTGCTCTGTTACGTCTTGGCTCCACTGTGTGCAGTCTCGACTGGACCAGACACCAATGCTTGCTCTGTTACGTCTTGACTCCACTGTGTGAGGTCTCGACTGGACCAGATACCAACGCTTGCTCTGTTACTTCTTGACTCCACTGTGTGCAGTCTCGACTGGACCAGACACCAATGCTTGCTCTGTTACTTCTTGGCTCCACTGTGTGCAGTCGACTGGACCAGATACCAGCGTACTGCTCTGTGCGTCTTGGCTCCACTGTGTGCAGTCTCGACTGGACCAGACACCAATGCCTGCTGTTACGTCTTGGCTCCACTGTGTGCAGTCTCGACTGGACCAGATACCAACGCCTGCTCTGTTACGTCTTGGCTCCACTGTGTGCAGTCTCGACTGGACCAGATACCAACGCCTGCTCTGTTACGTCTTGGCTCCACTGTGTGCAGTCTCGACTGGACCAGACACCAACGCTTGCTCTGTTACGTCTTGGCTCCACTGTGTGCAGTCTCGACTGGACCAGATACCAACGCCTGCTCTGTTACGTCTTGGCTCCACTGTGTGCAGTCTCGACTGGATGAACGCAATGCTTGCTCTGTTACTTCTTGGCTCCACTGTGTGCAGTCTCGAGCTGGACCAGACAATGCTCTGTTGCGTCTTGGCTCCATTGTGTGCAGTCTCGGCTGGACCAGACGCAATGCTTGCTCTGTGCGATCGCCGGCTCCACTGTGTGGGTCGACGGACCAGACACCAATGCTATGACCTTCTTGGCTCCACTGTGTAAGGTCTCGGCGGACCAGACACCAATGCTTGCTCTGTTACGTCTTGGCTCCATTGTTATTGCAGTCTTCGACTGGACCAGACACCAATGCTTATCTGTTGCTAGCGGCTCCACTGTGGCAGGGTCCTCGATGGACCAGACACCAATGCTTGCTCTGTTACGTCTTGGCTCCACTGTGTGCAGTCTCGACTGGACCAGATACCAATGCTTGCTCTGTTACTTCTTGGCTCCACTGTGTGAGGTCTCGACTGGACCAGACACCAATGCTTGCTCTGTTACGTCTTGGCTCCACTGTGTGAGGTCTCGACTGGACCAGACACCAATGCTTGCTCTGTTACTTCTTGGCTCCACTGTGTGAGGTCTCGACTGGACCAGACACCAATGCTTGCTCTGTTACTTCTTGGCTCCATTGTGTGCAGTCTCGACTGGACCAGACACCAACGCCTGCTCTGTTACGTCTTGGCTCCACTGTGTGCAGTCTCGACTGGACCAGATACCAACGCCTGCTCTGTTACGTCTTGGCTCCACTGTGTGCAGTCTCGACTGGACCAGACACCAATGCTTGCTCTGTTACTTCTTGGCTCCACTGTGTGCAGTCTCGACTGGACCAGACACCAATGCCTGCTCTGTTACATCTTGGCTCCATTGTGTGCAGTCTCGACTGGACCAGACACCAATGCTTGCTCTGTTACGTCTTGGCTCCACTGTGTAAGGTCTCAACTGGACCAGACACCAATGCTTGCTCTGTTACTTCTTGGCTCCACTGTGTAAGGTCTCGACTGGACCAGACACCAATGCTTGCTCTGTTACGTCTTGGCTCCATTGTGTGCAGTCTCGACTGGACCAGACACCAATGCTTGCTCTGTTACTTCTTGGCTCCACTGTGTGCAGTCTCGACTGGACCAGACACCAATGCTTGCTCTGTTACGTCTTGGCTCCATTGTGTGCAGTCTCGACTGGACCAGACACCAATGCTTGCTCTGTTACTTCTTGGCTCCATTGTGTGCAGTCTCGACTGGACCAGACACCAATGCTTGCTCTGTTACGTCTTGGCTCCACTGTGTGCAGTCTCGACTGGACCAGATACCAATGCTTGCTCTGTTACTTCTTGGCTCCACTGTGTAAGGTCTCGACTGGACCAGATACCAACGCTTGCTCTGTTACGTCTTGGCTCCACTGTGTGCAGTCTCGACTGGACCAGATACCAATGCTTGCTCTGTTACGTCTTGGCTCCACTGTGTGCAGTCTCGACTGGACCAGACACCAACGCTTGCTCTGTTACGTCTTGGCTCCACTGTGTAAGGTCTCGACTGGACCAGACACCAATGCTTGCTCTGTTACTTCTTGGCTCCACTGTGTGAGGTCTCGACTGGACCAGATACCAATGCTTGCTCTGTTACGTCTTGGCTCCACTGTGTGCAGTCTCGACTGGACCAGACACCAATGCTTGCTCTGTTACGTCTTGGCTCCACTGTGTGCAGTCTCGACTGGACCAGATACCAATGCTTGCTCTGTTACGTCTTGGCTCCACTGTGTGCAGTCTCGACTGGACCAGACACCAATGCTTGCTCTGTTACGTCTTGGCTCCACTGTGTGAGGTCTCGACTGGACCAGATACCAATGCTTGCTCTGTTACGTCTTGGCTCCATTGTGTGAGGTCTCGACTGGACTGAACGCCCAATTTATACCAATGCGTCTTGGCTCCATTGTGCAGTCGACTGGACCAGATATAGCAGCTTGCTCTGTTACGTCTTGGCTTCACTGTGTGCAGTCTCGACTGGACCAGATACCAACGCTTGCTCTGTTACGTCTTGGCTCCACTGTGTGCAGTCTCGACTGGACCAGATACCAACGCTTGCTCTGTTACGTCTTGGCTCCACTGTGTAAGGTCTCGACTGGACCAGACACCAATGCTTGCTCTGTTACGTCTTGGCTCCATTGTGTGCAGTCTCGACTGGACCAGATACCAACGCTTGCTCTGTTACGTCTTGGCTCCACTGTGTGCAGTCTCGACTGGACCAGATACCAACGCTTGCTCTGTTACGTCTTGGCTCCCTGTACAGTCGACTGGACCAGATGCAACGCTTGCTCTGTTACGTCTTGGCTCCACTGTGTAGGTCGACTGGACCAGATACCAGCGCTTGCTCTGTTACGTCTTGGCTCCACTTTGTGGCAAAGGTCTGACCAGACACCAATGCTTGCTCTGTTGCGATCTTGGCTCCGCTGCATTCGACTGGACCAGATACCAATGCTTGCTCCTGTTACTTCTTGGCTCCACTGTGTACAGTCTCGACTGGACCAGACGCAATGCCTGCTCTCAATGCGTCTTGGCTCCAGTATTGCAGTCGGCTGGACCAGACGCAATGCCTGCTCTGTTACGTCTTGGCTCACTGTATTGCAGTCGGCCCTGGATGAACGCAATGCTTGCTCTGTTACTTCTTGGCTCCCGCAGTGCAGTCATTCGGACCAGATACCAACGCTTGCTCTGTTACGTCTTGGCTCCACTGTGTGCAGTCTCGACTGGACCAGATACCAACGCCTGCTCTGTTACGTCTTGGCTCCACTGTGTGCAGTCTCGACTGGACCAGACACCAATGCTTGCTCTGTTACTTCTTGGCTCCACTGTGTGCAGTCTCGACTGGACCAGCAATGCCTGCTCTGTTACGTCTTGGCTCCACTGTGTGCAGTCTCGACTGGACCAGACCAATGCTTGCTCTGTTACGTCTTGGCTCCACTGTGTGCAGTCTCGACTGGACCAGATACCAACGCTTGCTCTGTTACGTCTTGGCTCCACTGTGTGCAGTCTCGACTGGACCAGATACCAACGCTTGCTCTGTTACGTCTTGGCTCCACTGTGTGCAGTCTCGACTGGACCAGATACCAACGCTTGCTCTGTTACGTCTTGGCTCCACTGTGTGCAGTCTCGACTGGACCAGACACCAATGCTTGCTCTGTTACGTCTTGGCTCCACTGTGTGCAGTCTCGACTGGACCAGACACCAATGCTTGCTCTGTTACTTCTTGGCTCCACTGTGTGCAGTCTCGACTGGACCAGACACCAATGCTTGCTCTGTTACGTACGTCTCGCTGGCTGTGTAAGGTCTCGACTGGACCAGACACCAATGCTTGCTCTGTTACGTCTTGGCTCCACTGTGTGCAGTCTCGACTGGACCAGACACCAATGCCTGCTCTGTTACGTCTTGGCTCCACTGTGTGAGGTCTCGACTGGACCAGACACCAATGCCTGCTCTGTTACGTCTTGGCTCCCCGTGTGCAGTCTCGACTGGACCAGACACCAATGCTTGCTCTGTTACGTCTTGGCTCCACTGTGTGCAGTCTCGACTGGACCAGATACCAATGCTTGCTCTGTTACGTCTTGGCTCCACTGTGTGCAGTCTCGACTGGACCAGATATCAACGCTTGCTCTGTTACGTCTTGACTCCACTGTGTGCAGTCTCGACTGGACCAGACACCAATGCTTGCTCTGTTACGTCTTGGCTCCACTGTGTGCAGTCTCGACTGGACCAGATACCAACGCTTGCTCTGTTACGTCTTGGCTCCACTGTGTGCAGTCTCGACTGGACCAGATACCAATGCTTGCTCTGTTACGTCTTGGCTCCACTGTGTGAGGTCTCGACTGGACCAGACAACAATGCCTGCTCTGTTATGTCTTGGCTCCACTGGGTGCAGTCTCGACTTGACCAGACACCAATGCTTGCTCTGTTACGTCTTGGCAGCTACTCAATGCAATTGATATCAAAGAAACAGTATAGTTCCTGGGTTTGTTAAAATCTCTACTAAAGATATATCATGACAGGATAAAACTATGTGATATTGCGACTTAGTATTATTATTCATGAGTTGAGTGGTTTTCCATCAAACAGTATAGATACCTGCAGAAGTCGACCAGATTGACAAAGATGACAAAGTCTTTTGGTCTAGCTGCTTCAAGACCTTGCATTGGGTCTGAGCTGACAGCAAAGAGGGTAGACGAATCACCCTCCCCCATGTCACCCTGCAAACAGCAACAGACTCTCAAACACACTAACTCAATCAAAACAATTTTCCCAAAGTTCCTTGATCAAACTACACCTTTCCATGAAAAATATTTAATGTAACCACAATTAATTTTACCTGCTTATCCAAACCTACTGCATTCTAAAATACCAACATTGCTAAAAACATATCACTTGCAGAATAAATGCACAAACTGGCCAATTAATTCCATGTAAAGCACTCAGACGTTCACAATTCCCTGCCTTATTTAACTGCACAATGCTAGGAAAATGCCTACATGCTCAATTTATTGAAAATTTAGTACAGAAAAGTACAAACCATATTTGCAGCTGGTGCTTTAGTTGCGGTGAGATCCAGCCTCCGTACCATAGTGAGGATGGAGTGAATCAGTTCATCATAGATGACCTCAGTGAGAGCAAGTCTGACCTTTAGCTCAACGCCCTCGTGTGTTAGTCGCTGCAACCAATGAGTGTGGTCAAAAGTCACAAGACTAAGTGAGGCAGGTCACTACTGGCAACCTTGCAGAATAGTGACCATTAGTGACCAATGACTGGACATTGGCAGTTGTAAAAGACGGCCCGGTTTGCATCAATATGTGCTGTTCATAGCTCATTTCAAGCATGTGGCGCAGTAATGGACGCGTGCAGACTGAAGCAAACCGGAGCACTATTAGGAACTCAAAATGCACTAAGACGCAATATTTTCATAGCGAAAATTTGCCTAGGATGATGTGGAATTATTTTATTATTGCACTGATGTGTCAAATTTAGGCAAAACTATAGCTATAACAACATATTTGTATGCATCTTTGGAGCATGTGGCATTCCAGCACACAACAGGTCACTGACACGTTTCCGCTGTCCAGGTGAATCGCTGCTCCCTGCTGAATTAAATTTCCCATAAGAAATTGGATTTCATTTTGTATTTGACCAAATATAAGAGATCTCTGTTTATAAATGCAATCTAAATCTAATTTTATACTGAATTTCTTTATTTTCTTATTTATTCCTTGAACATTTCAGCATCATGATGTGGCAGCGCAAACTTCTCAAACAATATTAACCCTACAGGTGGCCCACGTGATCAGTGCAAAACTGGTCCTGGCCGAATTTCGACCCAATTCAGTATCTCTTTTAAAAAAAATTGTGTTTCCGTTACTAGCAACTGACAGGGGAATGCAAAGTATCATTGGAAAGCTCAATGTTGCTCCTTCTTGTGGCATTTTTATCAATGAGTTTTATTGCACCATATTTCAGTAATAGCTAATCACAACCAAGATTTCAAATGTCGTAGTAGTAGATGCCCAAATATGGCCGATTCTACTACGCTCTGCATCAGGAATTTACATTCCCATTCGTATGGTCTAAACTGGGAAATGGAGGTACAGATGGAAAGCCCAACGATTGGTCCAAAGAAATTTATGTCAATGGTCAGCCAATCAACGCATGCCTCTAAAACGTCTTCTTGTTGACGCTGGTTTCATTCCATCACGACGAAAGTTGGCTTAGTCCGCCATTTTTTTGTCTCTTCGATGATATAGTTGGATTATTTCAAATGTCCAAATAAGTATATCAAAAAATACTTGATAGTATTCGTGTATCAAGTTATTATACTAGTTCAGACAGTTACACAGACTTTGGGGGCAGTCTTGAAATGGATATTATGCAAGTTACTGGTGAGTAACATATCGCCGGACTTCCCGGTCTCGCACCCGAACCTGAGCCAATTTGCGCCAGCGAAGGATATGATGCATTCGGAGTTCAAACACAACATGTCCTCTAACCTGATGACATATATATATATATATATATATGTGTGTGTGTGTAATTAGGAGCTGTAGGTATTACTTATTTTATCAATATGTAAGGAAATTGATAATGGATACGTCATGTTATCGGACAAGTGCGCCACGGCACACAACAGTACTAGGACGTAGGCCTATTGCCATATCAGTTGTATTTGTTCTACAAAATACATAATAAAATGAAAAGTTCTGAATATATTCAAGTCTAGTTTTCATTATCACGCAGCTAAAATGTACAGCTACATTTGTCACACTGCATGTTTGGACATACAACCGCTCAATAATTATTTTGTTACTGGGCAAACTTGGGGGTTTCTACTTTAGCCTCGTCCTGATGTTTATGAATAGTCAACATTTTCTGAGTCTACCTAAAAAAATTCTTATAAATATGAGTATGTTTGATTAATTTTTTTGTAATCATTAGCTTGTATATATGGCTACATTTCTCTAATTGGACAGACACATACAACCACTTGGAAATTAGCTAGTAGTAGGGTGACAAAAATAGTTTTTTGCATTTATTTTTGATCAAATTTAAACAGTTATATCTTCATGCAAATATTATCACTGCATAATAATAAAGCGTCTTTTTGCCAACAAAATTATACCTTCATCATATTTCTGCGATAAATATTAGCGAAGTTGTGATTTTTAAAAGCACCCTTACAAATAGCTCCAAATTGTGTACACCGTGGAAGTTTACCGTTGGTCCATTGTAGGGTTAAGAATGTTGAAATTACAAAGAAAGACGGCTTTCACTGCTGAAGTTAGTTTAATAAAAAAAGGAATTTAAATAATATTTTATCTGCATTCTAACAATATCAAGATCCAGCGTAAAGATATTCCTTTGGATCAGGTCAGGATCAAATGCAACTGTATCAACGAACCTTCACTTTGGTACTTTCAAGCAAATATTTCCAAAGTGCGAAGTAGTCTCGGTAGGATATGTGTTGTGTGGCTCCCTCTGGTGAGTAGTCCTTGTCTCCGTCTAGACCCCCCTCATTGTCTCCATTGATTGTTGTGACAACGGGATGAGAGCAGGTTCTAATTAAGCCTTGGTACACTGCGACAACAAATATTCAAAGTCCACAAAATGTCCTTGTTCAATAACATTAATTGAAGAAATATCTTACTGTAAACCACAATACATTAGACGCTATCTATAACTCCATCCTCAATTAATTTTTAGTTCTTTTCATTTTGTCTTTTAATAAAGTAATACCTTAGCCAGGTCTGTGCTAATTATTAATAGTCACAGCTTTTAAATATACAGTGGCACCCCACTATTAAGATCACCCTTGGGACAGGGCAAAACTGACCTGAATAGTGAAGTGACCATATTAGTTTCCTATACTATTACAAAAATAATTTGTGACTGTCCCAGGGTGACCTTAATTGTGAGGTGGCTGTATTACCGAGGTGACCTTAATTTTGAATTGGCTCTATTACCGAGGTGACCTTAATTTCGAGTTGGCTGTATTACCAAGGTGACCTTAATTGTGAGGTGGTTGTATTACCAATGTGACCTTAATTGTGAGGTGACTGTATTACCAAGGTAACCTTAATTGCAAGGTGGCTGTATTACCGAGGTGACCTTAATTGTGAGGTGGCTTTATTACCGATGTGACATTAACTGTGAGGTGGCTGTATTACAGAGGTGATCTTAATTGTGAGGTGGCTGTATTACGGATGTGACCTTAATTTTGAGGTGGCTGTATTACAGAGTTGACCTTAATTTTGAGGTGGCTGTATTACCGAGGTGACCGTAAAACAAGATTCTACTGTAACCATATAAAGTAAATAACCCCAAATTGAAGTCCGCTAATGAAGTCCGCTTTCTAATGCAGTCCATCAAATGCTCCCAGAATGCCTCTGACTCACCTACTCTGTTAACAAAGCCCCTGAAGACAGCCCCCTGGGGGGCGAGGGCACACAGCACCTTCAGGATGGCATGAAAGCAGCGGAAGTGAACCTTCTGGCTCAGCTTAGGGAAGTTCTCCATCTGCATCACTACAAGTCTCTCGAGAGACTGAAGGAATGTCTCAGAGATCTACAATATCAACATCACTACAAGTCTCTCTAGAGACTGAATGTCTCAGAGATCTACAACATCAACATCACTACAAGTCTCTCTTGAGACTCAAGGAATGTCTCCGAGATCTACAACATCAACATCACTACATGTCTCTCTTGAGACTGAATGTCTCCGAGATCTACAACATCAACATCACTACAAGTCTTTCTAGAGACTGAATATCTCAGAGATCTACAACATCAACATCAGCACAAATCTCTCTAGTGTCTGAAGGAACATTTCAGAGATCTACAACTTCAACATCACTACAAGTCTCTCTAGAGACTGAATGTCTCAGAGATCTACAACATCAACATCACTACAAGTCTCTCTAGAGACTGAATGTCTCAGAGATCTATAACATCAACATCACTACAAGTCTCTCTAGAGACTGAATGTCTCAGAGATCTACAACTTCAACATCACTACAAGTCTCTCTAGAGACTGAATGTCTCAGAGATCTATAACATCAACACAAGTCTCTCCTGAGACTGAAGGAACATTTCAGAGATCTACAACTTCAACATCACTACAAGTCTCTCTAGAGACTGAATGTCTCAGAGATTTACATCCACAATGTTGAGAACTGGTTCCAAGTGATTGATAGGTCCGTCAACCACACATAATTATAATAGAACTATTATACCGAGTGTGTCTTACATAGACAACATACTGAGTACGTCAAATGGTTAAGTTATTTATTCTTATTTTTAAATTTATTTTATTTGTACTGTGTATGTATTAGTTTGTATGTACCGTTCTGCAAACATTCAAGGATATGGTGCTTTAAAAAATAAACATTGTTAATGCAGATGACTAGTCTAGTGAGATGTTACCTCGTCGAGCTGTGTGAGAATGCTGGCCAGGGCCTCGAGGAAACTGGGCAGGTTGAAGACTGTGTCGTCTGTCACCTCCACCTGGCTGCATGGTCAAGACAGTCAGATCACAGGACAAGACAGTGAAGGCAAAGGTCAAGACAGTCAGGTCATAGGTCAAGACAGTGAAGGCAAAGGTCAAGACAGTCAGGTCACAGGTCAAGACAGTGAAGGCAAAGGTCAAGACAGTCAGGACAAAGGTCAAGACAGTGAAGGCAAAGGTCAACACAATTGGGTCAAGGCACTATCATCTTAGTAACAACTAATGAATGATACAATGAGCAACTCTCTTACAAATTACTAATGATATAATGTACAAATCTCTTATATAATAATAATAATCTTTATTTTATATAGCGCCATATCCATAACTTTCATAGCGCTTTACATAAAACTAAATTAAACAAATTTAAATATAAAAATAAACAAATTAAGATAATAATGCTGTGTAAACATCAGTAAATTAAAAAGAAAACAATTCTCATGGTAAAGTAAGTACTTAAAATGTTCTTTTGGCTGTTAATAATAAGACGTTTTATTTTCAAACATAATAACGATAATATATATATATACAATGTTTGTGGCACATAAATATGTACTGTCAGAAAAAGGGGTATACTGAAGAAAGTTCTTATAGTTGTATATCCCTGAACAAGTTTCTGTTGGTATTACACAGTATACAACTTGATCTTCACATTGATTTTGGGTGTGAATTATTGCACGAATTCTCGGTAAGTGATGACAAGCACTGGCATTATTAGTATATAAATTAATAATGAACATTCAAAAACAGTACATTACAATACAATCATACATTCATCAGGACATTTCCCTAGGCATTTGTTTAGGAAGAAAAGTGCATATTTAAGTTTAGTGTGCATTTTTTTTTCAAAGTTTTTAAAAAGATCAATATAAAAATATGAATAACTTAGAATAAAAATGTTTCTGTGGTCTTTCAAGCAGTGTTTGCCATAATGAAAAGGTGAGTTTTTAAGGCTGTCTTGAAGGATGGCAGGGAGGTTTTGGAAGTAACAGTAGTTGGTAGACCATTCCATATTGTAGTGGCACCGTGGACAAATGTGCATTCACCAGCTTTGGTTCGGGCTCTCGCAACGACAAGATTGTTACCCTCAGCAGAACGAAGATGTCTGCCTGGTTTATAAGCTGACACAAGTGACTGCATATATGGTGGCGATAGTTCAGCATTTAACGCCTTATATGTAAGTTCTGCTATTCTGTAGGTAATGCATTGCTGGACAGGCAGCCAGTGGAGTTAGCGCAGTAGTGGTAACGCACTGTCGCATCGCGCACGCCGAGTTATTAGAATAACAGCAGCATTCTGCAGTCGCTGCAACTTGCCAATGTTCTTGGCAGAAGTGCCAAACAGAAGCGAATTGCAATAATCTAAGCGTTATGTAATCGTTGCATTTACAACACGTTCTGCTGTCGACTGTGGCAGGTAACGGTGAATTTGGCCGATGTTACGTAAACGCAGTGAACAGGTACTAATGGCACATGCAGTCCAGCAACCAAATCAGATGTCGACCTGGGTACAATCGGTTTTTGCATCATTCATCAACAAGTAGTTGAACGTCATCCAGGATTTCATGTCGTCGATGCACTGCTCGACACAATGCACAGCGGTAGTAAGAGAAATGACATTCAAGTCAAAATGACATAACAATTGTAAGTCATTGGCATAATGGTGATACATCAAATTATGGTTACAAATGTCACCGATCGGCTGCACATATAAAGAAAACAGCAGTGGACCTAACACTGATCCTTGCAGTACACCAGTGTGCAGGGTCGTTTCGCTTGAAGTTGCGCTACCGAGAACAACACTTTGCCTGCGATCGCAAAGGTACGACTCAACCCAGCGTAATACAACTCCGGCGAGGCCATAGCGCCGTTGTAGACGATTGAGAAGTATTGTGTGGTCGATCGTATCGAACGCAGCGCTTAGGTCAATGAGCATGACGACAGTGCCTTGTCTACGGTCAAGGGCCGTCCTAATTTCGTTTACCACACAAAGTAGGGCGGTCTCCATTGAATGGTGTCATTTGTAAGCAGACTGAAGAGGATCAGTTTCTTTTATAATGAGTGCACACGAGCACGCTTCAATTCAAGCGGCATTTCTCCTTCTATTAGACACGCGTTTGTTATACTGACAGCAGTGATAGCAAGTGTGTCAGTGTTCTGTTTGTTATACTGACAGCAGTGATAGCAAGTGTGTCAATGTACTGTTTGTTATACTGGCAGCAGTGATAGCAAGTGTGTCAATGTACTGTTTGTTATACTGACAGCAGTGATAGCGAGTGTGTCAGTGTTCTGTTTGTTATACTGACAGCAGTGATAGCAAGTGTGTCAATGTACTGTTTGTTATACTGGCAGCAGTGATAGCAAGTGTGTCAATGTACTGTTTGTTATACTGACAGCAGTGATAGCAAGTGTGTCAATGTTCTGTTTGTTATACTGGCAGCAGTGATAGCAAGTGTGTCAGTGTTCTGTTTGTTATACTGGCAGCAGTGATAGCAAGTGTGTCAATGTTCTGTTTGTTATACTGGCAGCAGTGATAGCAAGTGTGTCAGTGTTCTGTTTGTTATACTGGCAGCAGTGATAGCAAGTGTGTCAGTGTTCTGTTTGTTATACTGGCAGCAGTGATAGCGAGTGTGTCAATGTACTGTTTGTTATACTGACAGCAATGATAGCGAGTGTGTCAGTGTTCTGTTTGTTATACTGACAGCAGTGATAGCGAGTGTGTCAGTGTTCTGTTTGTTATACTGGCAGCAGTGATAGCAAGTGTGTCAATGTTCTGTTTGTTATACTGGCAGCAGTGATAGCAAGTGTGTCAATGTACTGTTTGTTATACTGGCAGCAGTGATAGCAAGTGTGTCAATGTACTGTTTGTTATACTGGCAGCAGTGATAGCAAGTGTGTCAATGTTCTGTTTGTTATACTGCAGAAGTGATGTTCAATGTACTGTTTGTTATACTGGCAGCAGTGATAGCAAGTGTGTCAGTGTTCTGTTTGTTATACTGACAGCAGTGATAGCAAGTGTGTCAATGTTCTGTTTGTTATACTGGCAGCAGTGATAGCAAGTGTGTCAATGTTCTGTTTGTTATACTGGCAGCAGTGATAGCAAGTGTGTCAATGTTCTGTTTGTTATACTGGCAGCAGTGATAGCAAGTGTGTCAGTGTTCTGTTTGTTATACTGGCAGCAGTGATAGCAAGTGTGTCAATGTTCTGTGTGTTATACTGGCAGCAGTGATAGCAAGTGTGTCAGTGTTCTGTTTGTTATACTGGCAGCAGTGATAGCAAGTGTGTCAATGTTCTGTGTGTTATACTGGCAGCAGTGATAGCGAGTGTGTCAATGTTCTGTTTGTTATACTGACAGCAGTGATAGCAAGTGTGTCAGTGTTCTGTTTGTTATACTGGCAGCAGTGATAGCAAGTGTGTCAATGTTCTGTTTATTATACTGGCAGCAGTGATAGCAAGTGTGTCAATGTTCTGTTTATTATACTGGCAGCAGTGATAGCAAGTGTGTCAATGTTCTGTTTATTATACTGGCAGCAGTGATAGCAAGTGTGTCAATGTTCTGTTTATTATACTGGCAGCAGTGATAGCAAGTGTGTCAGTGTTCTGTTTGTTATACTGGCAGCAGTGATAGCAAGTGTGTCAATGTTCTGTTTATTATACTGGCAGCAGTGATAGCAAGTGTGTCAATGTACTGTTTGTTATACTGGCAGCAGTGATAGCAAGTGTGTCAGTGTTCTGTTTGTTATACTGGCAGCAGTGATAGCAAGTGTGTCAATGTTCTGTGTGTTATACTGGCAGCAGTGATAGCAAGTGTGTCAGTGTTCTGTTTGTTATACTGGCAGCAGTGATAGCAAGTGTGTCAGTGTTCTGTTTGTTATACTGGCAGCAGTGATAGCAAGTGTGTCAGTGTTCTGTGTGTTATATTGGCAGCAGTGATAGCAAGTGTGTCAGTGTTCTGTTTGTTATACTGGCAGCAGTGATAGCAAGTGTGTCAGTGTTCTGTTTGTTATACTGGCAGCAGTGATAGCAAGTGTGTCAGTGTTCTGTTTGTTATACTGACAGCAGTGATAGCAAGTGTGTCAATGTTCTGTTTGTTATACTGGCAGCAGTGATAGCGAGTGTGTCAATGTACTGTTTGTTATACTGGCAGCAGTGATAGCAAGTGTGTCAGTGTTCTGTGTGTTATACTGGCAGCAGTGATAGCAAGTGTGTCAATGTTCTGTTTGTTATACTGGCAGCAGTGATAGCAAGTGTGTCAATGTACTGTTTGTTATACTGACAGCAGTGATAGCAAGTGTGTCAGTGTTCTGTTTGTTATACTGACAGCAGTGATAGCAAGTGTGTCAGTGTTCTGTTTGTTATACTGGCAGCAGTGATAGCAAGTGTGTCAGTGTTCTGTGTGTTATACTGGCAGCAGTGATAGCAAGTGTGTCAGTGTTCTGTTTGTTATACTGGCAGCAGTGATAGCGAGTGTGTCAATGTACTGTTTGTTATACTGACAGCAGTGATAGCAAATGTGTCAGTGTTCTGTTTATTATATTGGCAGCAGTGATAGCAAGTGTGTCAGTGTTCTGTTTATTATATTGGCAGCAGTGATAGCAAGTGTGTCAGTGTTCTGTGTGTTATACTGGCAGCAGCGATAGCAAGTGTGTCAGTGTTCTGTTTGTTATACTAGCAGCAGTGATAGCGAGTGTGTCAATGTACTGTTTGTTATACTGGCAGCAGTGATAGCAAGTGTGTCAATGTACTGTTTGTTATACTGGCAGCAGTGATAGCAAGTGTGTCAATGTTCTGTTTGTTATACTGGCAGCAGTGATAGCGAGTGTGTCAATGTACTGTTTGTTATACTGGCAGCAGTGATAGCAAGTGTGTCAGTGTTCTGTGTGTTATACTGGCAGCAGTGATAGCAAGTGTGTCAATGTTCTGTTTGTTATACTGGCAGCAGTGATAGCAAGTGTGTCAATGTACTGTTTGTTATACTGACAGCAGTGATAGCAAGTGTGTCAGTGTTCTGTTTGTTATACTGGCAGCAGTGATAGCAAGTGTGTCAGTGTTCTGTGTGTTATACTGGCAGCAGTGATAGCAAGTGTGTCAGTGTTCTGTTTGTTATACTGGCAGCAGTGATAGCAAGTGTGTCAGTGTTCTGTGTGTTATACTGGCAGCAGTGATAGCAAGTGTGTCAGTGTTCTGTTTGTTATACTGGCAGCAGTGATAGCGAGTGTGTCAGTGTACTGTTTGTTATACTGGCAGCAGTGATAGCAAGTGTGTCAATGTACTGTTTGTTATACTGGCAGCAGTGATAGCAAGTGTGTCAATGTTCTGTTTGTTATACTGGCAGCAGTGATAGCGAGTGTGTCAATGTACTGTTTGTTATACTGGCAGCAGTGATAGCAAGTGTGTCAGTGTTCTGTGTGTTATACTGGCAGCAGTGATAGCAAGTGTGTCAATGTTCTGTTTGTTATACTGGCAGCAGTGATAGCGAGTGTGTCAGTGTTCTGTTTGTTATACTGGCAGCAGTGATAGCAAGTGTGTCAATGTACTGTTTGTTATACTGACAGCAGTG
>JAHLWY010001553.1:0-18414 GCA_020002185.1 Paraescarpia echinospica | reverse complement strand
ATGTTTGAATGTATACGCCTGACTGTCGTATGTTAATATCAGTCATGCGTGAAGAATGAAGTACAGTTACGTATCACACGTTTATTGTAATAAATATTACATATTCAACTCGTTGCTATATTTTATATGTAAACTAATTATTCTGACTCAAGGAACGACAACTGGTGGATCCACACAAGTCTTCCCGACGGTTAGCGTGCCTTGAGCCACGCCATATACTCCCACTGATTTGTGTATGATTGGATTTGACACATACAGCCTTGCCAATTTAAGAACGGATCTTACGAAAAATTTTATTGGAGTCTGCTGTCTTAGGGTCAATTTTTTAGACGTAATGTTCATGTTTGGAAGAAATCACAAAATTTGGCACAGATGACCTTTGATATGTACTAATAAAATCCTGATATAGGACATACATTTTGGGATTCGTTAACACCTCCTAATTAGCATGAATCCAAAATGGCCGGCGCCGATACAGGCTAATATCCGATACCCGATATCTTAGCTAAAATATGCCGATTCCGATTAGTTTTGGGTATGTCTGATCGACGGAAGAGGTTTTCATCATCATCCAAGTTCAAGATCATGAATTGTTTGTGTAAAATAGCTATCATTTGCCAATACAATCGACATTGGAGGTATTCATATTGTGCTAGATTATTGCATGCTAATTCAGATCATGCTTTACCAATATAAATACTTCATTTTGTTTACATGATTTCAAGTTCCAATCCAGAAGGTCTAGGTGATGACCTCTAAGTGCCGCATAATCCGTACATTGTAATAAAGTTCAAACCGATCATGACTGAATAATGATTGTTAAGTCTATCAACATCAACATTCAATGGCAAACATGTTTACATCAACCACAAGTTCATTAAAGTACATGCAACCCGAAATAACGTAACATAGTATCAGGAACAATCTATGTTTAATAGAGGAAGTCAATCATGCGTATGGATAGATCAATAATATTTAAGGCGTGCAACAGCACTAGATACTGCATGACTCAATTAAGTACAGTAGTACTTGTTCGACCACGCGAGATTGCCCCCACACGTATCTAGCTTGATAGGTCGCTCTCTTGACGAACTCTATCAGGACTGCCTTGGTTGGTGGCAGGTACTCAAACGTGCGAGATGACTGAACGACTATCTGCTGGAATGTTTGGTTGACTTCCTTCAGAGGGCAGGACACAAAGTATATTGAGACGACAAAACTCACAATAATATTGATATCCTCTGAAGACACTGTGAGAGACCTTTCCACCAGGAGGCATAATGCGGTTGTGAGCTCTGGCCTTATGCTCCACTTTCCTTACGCTGATTATGTCCCCGTGTCGGAAAAAACGGATGTGTTGTTGGACCCTGTCATGGCATGGACTGGGCATGATGCTTCAGATGTCGTGCATGGAAAATGTATCTGAACTTCTTGCTCATTCCAAACGACACGCACGATTTCTCACTAATTGCTCAGAGTATCCACGTTGTCGAGACTGACGATTCATGGGAACTATGTGTTATTGAATATTTGTTTTGGACCACCATTAAAGACAACTATTTTGAAAACGTGTACACGAAGATTGCACATGTAAAGGAGAGTATTGGGGAGCACAAACTGCGATTCTGACAGATATTGTAGCTAAACACTTGGTATTATCACAACTGATGTTAAATTTTAAGAAAAAAACCCGATAGAATATGATTCGTTTCTCTCAATGTAATACATTATATATAGGTTGTTGTTACTTGTAATGATGTTTGACCTACTTACGATTGCCGTTTTTGTGCTTACGATAAGCTAATCCTCCGTTTTACCCTAATAACCGACAGTGCAAGATCTAATCCTCCACTCTACCATACATCTGACAGTGGAAGATCTACTCCTCAACTCTACCCTAATATCTGACAGTGTAAGATCTAATCCTCCACTCTACCCTAACATATGGCAGTGTAAGATCTAATCCTCCACTCTACCCTAACATCTGACAGTGTAAGATATAATCCTCCACTCTACCATAACATCTGACAGTGCAAGATTTAATCCTCTACTCTACCCTAACATCTGACAGTGCAATATATAATCCCCCACTCTACCCTAACATCTGACAGTGCAAGATCTAATCCTCCAATCTACCCTAACATCTGACAGTGCAAGATTTAATCCTCTACTCTACCCTAACATTTGACAGTGCAATATGTAATCCTCCACTCTACCCTTACATCTGACAGTACAAGATCTAACCCCCCACTCTACCCTAACATCTGATAGTGCAATATGTAATCCCCCACTCTACCGTAACACCGGACAGTGCAATATTTAATCTTTTACTCTACCCTAACATTTGACAGTGCAACATTTAATCCTCTACTCTACCCTAACATTTGACAGTGCAAGATTTAATATTCCACTTTACCCAAACATCTGACAATGTAAGATCTAATCCTCTATTCTACCCTAACATATAACAGTGTAAGATCTAATCCTCCACTCTACTCTAACATCTGACAGGGCAAGATCTAATCCTCCACTTTACCCTAACATGTGGCAGTGCAATATCTAATCCCCCACACTACCCTAATATCTGACAGTGCTAGATCTAATCTCCCTCTCTACCCTACCACCTGGCAGTGCTAGATCTAAAACCTTATTCTACCCTAACATCTGACAGTGCTAGATGTAATCCCCAATATACTCCAGCATCGGACAGTGACAAATATAATCCCCCACTCTACCCTAACATATGATAGTGCTAGATCTAACCCCCCACCCTAACTTAACGTACGACAATGTTAGATGTAATCCCCCACTCTATTCCAACATCTGACATTGCTATGTCTAATACCCTACTCTACCCTAAAATCTTGCAGTGCTAGATACAACCCCACATTATCCTAGAATCTGACAGTGCTTGATTTAATTCCCACTCTGCCCTAACATCTGACAATGTTAAATTTAATGACCCACTCTACCCGAATAACAGACAGGGCTTGATCTAATTCCTCACTCTACCGTAAGAGCTAACAGTGCAATATCTAATCCTCCACTCTACTCTAACATGTGACAGTGCAATATCTAATCCTCCACTCTACCCTAACATGTGACAGTGCAAGATCTAACTCTCCACTCTACTCTAACATGTGACAGTGCAAGATCAAATCCTCCACTTTACCCTAACATGTGGCAGTGCAATATATAATCCCCCACACTACCCTAATATCTGACAGTGCTAGATCTAATCTCCCTCTCTACCCTACCACCTGGCAGTGCTAGGTCTAATACCTTACTCTACCCTAACATCTGACAGTGCTAGATGTATTCCCCAATATACTCCAGCATCGGACTGTGACAAATATAATCCCCCACTCTACCCTAACATCTGACAATGCTAGATCTAACCCCCCACCCTAACTTAACATACGACAATGTTAGATGTAATCCCCCACTCTATTCCAACATCTGACATTGCTATGTCTAATACCCTACTCTACCCTAAAATCTGACAGTGCTAGATACAACCCCACATTATCCTAGAATCTGACAGTGCTAGATTTAATTCCCACTCTGCCCTAACACATGACAATGTTAAATTTAATGACCCACTATACCCGGATAACAGACAGGGCTTGATCTAATTCCTCACTCTACTGTAAGAGCAAACAGTGCAATATATAATCCTCCACTCTACTCTAACATGTGACAGTGCAAGATCTAATCCTCCACTCTACCCTAACATGTGACAGTGCAAGATCTAATCCTCCACTCTACTCTAACATGTGACTGTGCAAGATCTAATCCTGAAATGAAAGGAACATCAAAGGATTTTGACCCCGTCCTCATTTTTTTCGACTTTCTAGCACCTACTAAAAATAACATCAAAGGAATCGGCACTTTTGTTCGTCTTTCTAGCACCTACTTATAAAAATCTAATGACTACTAATTACTCAACCTTTGGCCTTTCCTGTAATGAATACCCCTTTGATTGACAGGCCGTGGCTTGGTCTACGGCATTTGATTGACAGGCGGTCCCCTAGCGTGTGATACGCTGGACCAGGCGTGTTTACGCCCCCTTTTGACTTATATAGTGTGGACGAGCGGCTGCGAGGCCAGTAGCGGAGTGACAGCGGCATGGCGACGGCTATATATTTTGGTGGTGGGACGTCGTGCCTGTCGAATATGTACCCGTGTCGAATCGCGGCGTACGGCCGGGGCTTCAGATCACTCGAGCACGCTTATCAATTTAGAAAAGCGATGTTTAACGAAGACGTCAAATGCGCCGAGTACATCAAAGAGTCGTGGTCGGGCTATATCGCAAAGCGGCGAAGTTGGAGAATCGTGAAAAAGAGAACGGATGGCGAATGGCACGCCGTTAGGGTCGAGTGTATGAAGAGCCTGTTGATGAGCAAGGTCGGAGGCACAAAAAAGTTGAAAGACATCCTATTGGATACGGGAAAAGCCGAATTGATAGAGTGGGTGCCGTCGGAAGAGGGCTTCTGGGGTATGGGTGCCGGCGGCCGGGCGGGGCAGAATATGCTATGTAAATTATTGATGGAGGTGCGCGAAGCGCTTAGAAGAAACGAATAAAAAGCCATCGTTCGTTGCCGCACGCGCCAGTCGTGAATATGGGCGCGCCGTTGAAGCATCCGATTACGTGTATAGTGGCCGGCCCTACGGGGTGCGGTAAGACTACTTTCGTCGCTCGCCTAATACAATACGCTACCGCTATGATCGAGCCGCCGCCAGAGAAATTCCTGTGGTGTTACGGCCAGTGGCAATCCGCCTACGCATCGATGCCGTCCAAAATATAATTCGTAGACGGCCTACCCGATCCGAAACGTTTAGACGCCGAAACGAGGACCCTTCTAGTACTCGACGACCTCATGGAGGAAACCGATAGCAGGGTCACGACCCTGTTCACAAAAAAAAGGTATCACTGTAATACGTCCGTCGTACAACTGCTGCAGAATATGTTTCCGAAAGGGAAAGAAAACCGCACAATTAGTCTGAACGCCCAATACATGGTGCTATTCAAGAGCCCCAGGGACGCCGGAAAAGTAGGTCACCTAGCGAAACAGATGTATCCGGGCAAGGTCAACTACATGATCGAGGCCTTCAAAGACGCCACGTCGGCAGCGTACGGTTACCTCCTCGTAGACCTGAAACAGGAAACGGAGGACGACATGCGCCTGCGCACGTGTATTTTTCCAGACGACCGCCTCCAGTATGTCTACGTCAGGAAGTAACTATAAAAAGAGGGGAAACGTCACTGCGCGTGTCATTCGGTTTAAGAAGGATGACGGACCGCGTGAAGAGACATATCCTGGCTCTACAGATGCTGAGCCGCTATAAGAGGAACATCGAACTGCGAAAAGCCGTACTGGCCCATGCGAACTCCGACCACATCTGTAGTCTGTGCGATTGCGCGTACAACATTTTGAAAGGGAAGGTGAAACTATCGAAGAAGCAGAAAAGAGTACTGCTAAAATACAGGAACCACCTACATAAACTGGTGGATAAAAGAGTGCCCGTCAGGCAGAGGCGCGCCATCCTACAAACGGGAGCGGGTGGCCTTCTGACGGCCCTGCTAGCGCCGTTAGCGAGCACCGTCTTTCTGCCCCTGCTCAGACAGGTTATCGGGGTGTGAAGATGCAGCACGCGAAGAAGATGGCGTTGGTCGACCCGCGATTGGTGGAGAGCCTCCTGCCGCTCATCGATCAGCCACCGAGCACGACCCGATCACGCGCGATGAGTAGCCTGGACAGCGACAGGAAGGACGTTCTAGACCGGTCGAATTGATTCGACCACGATAAGGCGGTGTCGTACAATCAACTGTTGAGCCGTTACAACGCGCTGGAGGCGGCCCGAGCGGCGCAACCGGTGCGCGTGTCGGTGGTGAACAACGAGACGACGACGCCGGCGGCTGAGGAGACCGCCTTGGACGCCATAGAGCGCGAGATCGTGGACAGCGTGCCGAAAACCCTGAAAGGAAAAGCCAGCCGCCTTATCGCAAAAATGAAATCCGATCCGCTGTGTCGATGGAACGCCCGCGGCGAGTTCGTGTACGACGGTCAAACGCTCGCGGGGAGCAACATGGTAGATCTCGTGAACGATCTCATGCGAGCATGAAAGAAGATGGCGCCACCCGTAGGGTGGAAAGCGTTCGGGGAGCGTATGAGGGGGCTGAACATTCCTATGGAGTTCGTCGGTAACCCCCGGTATCGAGCGCGGCTTGAAGAGACGGCGCCGACGCCGGATAAGCCCAGTCGTTTCGGGGCGACGTGGACGCAGCAACACCGACGGCTAGACGAATAAGCGACGGACCGACAGGCTAAAAAACGACGTAGCAGAGTCTCGGAGGCGGCGTGGGAGACGTATTAAAGAACAATGCAAAAATCGTTAATCGTCGTCGTCGTCGTCGCCGTGGTCCTTCTCTATGTATGTATATTAGGCGTCCTCATCAATCGCGATCGTTTATCGTCGTCGTCATGGTGTCCGGGCGGCCTCGTCGTCGCGCTAAACGAAAGCGTCGACAACGAAACGACGACCTCCTGAAGCGCGTCTATTTCGAGCCGAAACGGGCGGGCAGTTACGGCGGCGTCGACGCGTTGCACAGGGTGGCCGCCGTAGTGCGCAAGGCGGTCGTCAAGCGGTGACTAGCGGCGCAGGATACGTACACCCTGCACAAGCCGGTGAAACGACACATCAAACGGCGCTGCGTTATCGTAGGCGGTCGTAACCAGCTGTGGCAAGCCGATTTGGTCCACGTGGCTACACTGAAAAAATACAATGACGGTATAACCTTCCTATTGACGGTTATCGACGTCTTCTCGAAGTGGGCGTGGTGCGTCCCGTTGAAAAGTAAATTGGGCCCGTCGCTCGTCGCGGCTTTCGAGACCCTGCTGCAGGCGGAACAACCGCCGAACGCGCTGTAGACCGATAAGGGGACGAAGTTTCTCAACAGACCCCTACAGAAACTCTTGAAGGACTACGGCGTCCACCATTTCGTGACGCATAACGAGGAGACTAAAGCGAGTGTCGTAGAAAGGTTCAATCGGACGTTGGAGACGCGAATGTGGCGGTATTTTATGAAACGTCAGACGCTACGATACGTAGAACCGCTGCCGCAACTCGTACGGTCGTACAACAACGCCTACCATCGAAGCATCGGCAGGACACCGGCGAGCATTAACGCCGAGGATCAGGAGAGCGTATGGCAACGGTTGTAAGGCGGCGGCGGCAAACCGAAACTGCGAGAGGGGGACCGCGTACGAATCAGCACTGCGAAGGGCCGGTTCAAAAAAGGGTACATGGCTAACTGGAGCGAAGAGCTCTTCACCGTCGTTGAGGCGCACCCGTTCGAGCCGCCCATGTATTGACTGGAGGACGACGCCGGGACGCCGCTAGAAGGCACCTTCTACGAACCGGAACTGCAACGCGTAGTCGTTCCGAAGGATAAACTGTATCGCGTGGAGGCCGTTCTACAGCGCCGTCGTCGTAAGGGGGGTGCAGCGGAAGTGCTCGTGAAATTGAGCGGATATCCGGCTTCGTTCAACAGCTGGATCGACGCCGGGGCGCTCGTGGACTATAAAGGATAGGACGATGTCGGACGGTAGTAGTCATGTTGCGGACGCGCCATTGGATGTGCTGCCGACTTCACGAAACGGCGTGCGACGACGACGATTATAAAGAGGGGCGCTGCTCTCAGAGACCCCGATGGTACTACGATGACGCACGAGGGAACAGCCGTCGCCGCAGACTGCTTCAATGTAGACGTAGCCACAACCGCAGACTCCGTCGACGCCGCCGAGTCTACAACACCCTCCGTCCGCGAACACGTTCCATGGCGTTTCTGCGGGAACGAATTCCCTAAATCCGAGATCATCTTCCTGTGTCAGATCGTCGTCCTCTATAGGGTCATCGTCGTGAGTATATACAATCTGACGAAAGGTCAGGGCGGCTCCAACCTGTGGACGGCGCTGTTGAGTAGCTGCCTCGGTTACTTACTCCCGAGCCCGTCTATGAGTCGTCGCGATGGCGGTATCGTCTGACTTTTACCTGACCCTACCGAGCAACGCGTCTATGAAGGCGCACCCCGAAAACACGTTGACCCACTACACCACGATTCTACCGCAAAGCATCGACCTGTCAGGACAATGGGAATGCGGCATAGTAAATCTACAGTACCCGCATACGTGGTACAACGTCAGAGCCGCGGACGCGTACTTCCACCTGACTTGCAGGACGGCGGAGACGGTCGATAACCCGTTTAGGCGCGACGGCGAGCCGGTTTTTCGACAGGGAAACAATCCTTACTGTTTTTACAACAGCGCTTACGAGTTGACTCGCAAGATCAACGCGGCGCTGATGAAACTGAGCACCGATAAAGTCAAAGCTCGCCTGGAGTACAGCACCGTCACTAACAGAATGACGTTATATCTAGGGCCGGGTGTCGAATTTCACCTACCTCCCAAGAGCCGTCTAAAGGCCGTACTAGGTTTCGAATCGAAAGTGATCGTCAGCCCTCTCTTGGGCGGCGGGGTCACAGTCAGCACCGACCCCGTCGCGTATACCTACGAGCACGAGGGACTGAATACGGTGGACATGAACGCGGATATCGACACCCTGTACGTGTACACCGACATCGTGGAAGCGCGCGTCGTCGGTGACGTGCGCGCCCCGCTCCTTCGAACTGTCGCCGTCTACGGGACGAACGGACTCAACGTCTCGAACCCCTTCGACCGCGTCCAATACGTGCCTCTCCTGCGGCGACAATTCGAGACGATCGAGATCGATATAAGGGACGACGTCGGTCAACCGATACCATTCGAGGGAGGAAAACTCGTGACAACGCTTCACATCAGATGCTGCAAATCTAAACTGTTTTGACGATGCGTAACGCGTACGAAGACTACTACAGTCGACAGGTCGGCGGCGCTCTACCGGTCTTCGTCGGCGGTCGAGGGCAGAGAGGTCACGGTCTGGCCAATCTCTTCGGGAGCCTGTTTCGAAGCGCCATGCCGCTTATCAAGAGAGGCGCCGTGGCGCTGGGGAAGCTTAATACGGGCGTACGCGTGGTGCTGGACGTCGTCGCCGGCAGGAATCTGAAACAGTCGGTAAAAAGGCGCGCGAAAGAGGCCGGCGCCAACCTTCTCGACGGTGTGCTGAATAGGCAAGCGCCGCCGCCGAAAAAAAGGCGCCGTACAAAACCACCGGGTAAGGCGGCGACGGACAGTAAGAAGAAGCGGCGACGCCCGAAAAGGACGTTATCGAGCGACACATTCACCACCACCACCGGATAGAATAGCGTTCGTGCATCGGCAGTCGTGTGAGGGGGTCAAGAGCGAACTGGACCTGTTCGTCTTGCCGACGACGCAGACGAGCATCGAGAGCGGTCAGTGGATCGATTACCAGCCGCTGACGTCCCTCGACGCTGGCGGGCCTATCGAATTTCTCGTCCCGGGCTCGGGAGACGACTACACGGACCTGGCGAGCGTTAGACTGTACGTCCGTTTCAAACTGGTCCAGGGGGACGGCACCGATCTCGCGAACGACGCCGTCGTGGCGCCGGTGAACAATTTTCTACATTCGATGTTCAGTCAAGTCGACGTATCGCTGAACGGAATGCTCGTGACGCCGTCGACCAATACGTATCCGTATCGGGCCTACCTCGAAACCCTGCTGAGCTACGGCGCCGGAGCGAAAAAGACGCAGCTCCAGGCCGGCCTGTGGTACAAAGACACCGCCGGCGCCATAGAGTCGACCACGGCCCATAACACCGGGTACCAGCTGCGGAGCCGGCTCACGCGGGAAAGCCACGAGGTGGAGATGATGGGACGTCTGCACGTCGACGTGTTCATGCAAGACCGGTACCTAGTGAGCGGCGTCGACATAAAGGTACGAATGGTGCGCGCGAAGGACGCCTTCGCGCTCATAGGCGCGCGAGTCGATCCCGGGTGGCGAATCGTGTTGCTGGAAGATAAGGTGTACCCGTCCGTCCAGCTCGGTCACCTTAAGGCGTTGGCGCGCGGGACGGCCAAGTACCCGATACGGCGAGTCGACTGCAATGTGTTCTCGATACCGCAGGGGACGATGTCTCACACGCACGAAAACGTCTACCTGGGCGTCCTCCCGAAACGTGTGTTCCTGTTCCTGATCGACAACGACGCCTGTAACGGGACCTACACTAAAACCCCGTTCAACGCGAAGCACAACAACATGAACTTCGTGGCGCTCTACGTCGACGGACGAGCAAGCCACTGCAGCCGAACTTTACGCACGACCACTACATACGAAGCTACACGAACCTCTTCGCGGCGACGGGAAAGGCGTACGAGGACGAGGGAAACGACCTGACGCGTGCCGACTTCGGCGCCGGCTACACCATCTTCGGTTTCGACCTGACACCAGACTGCTGCGACGGGGACCATTTCAACCTCGTGCATAGGGGAAACCTGCGCGTCGAGATGCACTTCGCGGTCGCCACAGTCCATACGTTGAACGTCGTCGTGCACGGGGAGAGGCGGTGGTGGAGATCGACAAGAACCGGAGCGTCGTGCTCGAGCAGTAGCACGATGGTCACGGTTCAACTGATGCGCCGCCTACGCATCGACCCGTTCACTAAACGCGTCGTCGACGGCGTCACGCCGAAAGACGGCCTACCGAAAAGGCGGCTCACCGCGCTCCCGGCGGCCTTAGTGTGCAACACCGACGACGGCGGCGAACCGGGGGAGCACTGGGTGGCCCTCTACGTGGACGCCGACGGACGCGGCGACTACTTCGATTCGTACGGCCTGCCGCCCCTGCACGACGACTTTCGCGTCTTCCTGCCCCGCAACTCCGGCGACTCGTGGACGTACAACGACAAGAGACTGCAGAGCGGCGTATATAACGTATGCGGACAATATTGCGTCGCTTACCTGCTCTTACGATGTCGCGGTATGTCGCTCGAGGGATTCCAGTCCCTATTCGGACCCGATAGGGTGGCTAACGACTGTCTCGTATTCGACTGGCTTAAACCGCATTGAACTTTTTATTAATCGCTTTCCGCTTACTCGCTAATAAAAAAACGATGAAAACGCATATGTCGTGTACCGTGTTTTATTAGTAGTACCATCTATAAGGTGCCCCCAGTCCCTAGGTAGGCGCCTATAAGTCGCACTAGTCCCTAGCCACAACCCATAGGGGGCGTCCTAGGACCTACACGAGTATGGGCGCCGTGGTGACGCCATCGTCGAGCACGCGGCGTTTAGCGTAGAAGTAGCTCAACGCCGCGCGCTCTTTAACGTACGTCAGCACGTACAAGTCTTTCACTTGAAAGCCGCGGTTCCAGCCGACGCCGCTCCGCTCGTCGCGCAGCACGGCGAGGAAGGCGTCCTTGTCGATAGCGTTCTGTCGCTTGCTCAGGCCCTTCGTGCTGTACTTGTCGGTGGCGGCGCCGAAACAGTAGTACGTTTTACTGCAAAGCGCGACGATGCCGTCGCCGGACCATTCCTCTTTGAAGAGACCCGGCGTGCGCTTGTCGAATCGGCGACGTCGCGCGCAACAAGGCTGCGCCTCCCACGCGCGTCCGGCGAGCCTGCATTGCACGTACGCGTAGCAACACTCGGTCGGAAACCAGGCGCCGCGTTGACGGAAGTAGCGCTCGCGCTTGGTCACCAGCTCGTCGACGTCGCGGCCCGCGAGGGCTATGTACGCCGAGTCGGTGTCCATCGCGCAGTCCTCGAACAGGGGACGCGGGATATAGGCGGCGATGAAATCGTAATAGAATTCCAGCATCCTCAGTTTGGCGTACTGGTAGACGAAGTAGCCGATCTGGACGGGCAACGCGTAGCGGACGGTGCGCTTGTTCAGCGCCACCTCGTAGAGGGCGTCGGGGACGACGATGTCGAGCTGCCGGAAGCGACGGTTGTTGAAGAGCAGGGAGGCGCCGGCCGTCGTGCAGTATTTTATCTCCCGGTGGAGATCGTCACCCGTGATCGTCTTCCCATAGGAGCTGTTGCCGAGCAGCTTAAACGTGTCGGCGATCATGGCCTTGTCGGGGTCGGCGTCGCCCTCGCGGCACGCCGTGGACACCGCATCGCCGAAGCGGCGAAAGCACGCGACCGGAACGTACTTGACCACCTGATAGACGCGGTCGACGACGAGACCGTGCACGAGATACCACCGTAGTAGGGGCGTCGCGAGTAGAATTTTGGTACCAAAAAAACTACCCACGAGCGTTCGCTGAGGTCGGGTCAGGAGGTCGTTCGCTTCCGCTTAGCGTCGCATGAAGAGGCTGAGAGCGTCGCGATCGATGTACACGTTCTTAAAGACGGGCTGCATCTCGGCGAAGGTGGCGCGCAGCGCGTCCAGGACGGCGATATCGCACTCTACCAGGCCGAACAGGTCGCCGTCACGTACGGCCCCCAAGTTCGTCGAGCGCGTAATGGGGGCGGCGCCACCGAGAAGCGTCGGGCGGCGGCAATGGCGGCCGTACCGCGTGCCACTCGTACTCCCACATTTCGACGACGGTGACGAAACGGCGCAGGTAGGTCGTCACGGCGTTCGTCGCCGAGCGCAGTTCGCTCATCGTCTTACCGTTGACGGCGTTCGTCGTCCTGCCCGTGCACGGGCAGCCGTGGAAGTAGCAGCGGTGGAACTGGTAGGCCGTTCGCGTGTCGCAACACCAACCGTCGACCCGGTACTTTCCGACGCGCTTCTCGCGTCCTTTAAGCTGGTGTCGTATGCGCACGCGTTCCGGCCGAAAGGCGTTCTCTTCGCGGCGCCGCGTGTACCAGCCCGTCGGCATCTCTTGCATTATCGCCCATAGGTAGAGGGCATTCGCATCGATGCCGACGATCGAGCGACATGGGTGCGCCGCGTCGCCACGCAGAGAGGGGCCGCCGACGATCTGCGATTGCAGGAGGCGGTGCAGGTTCTTATGCGGCTCGTTGAAGAGAGTGAAGCTGATCGACGCCGGCAGGTAGTTGAATAGATACAGTAGCGTCAGACCGGGCACGCTGATGGCGACCTTGAACATGTCGATGCGACGCTAGCGGTAGAACGCGAACTGTTTGGCGACGGCCACGAGAAAAGGTACCACGTCTCTATTATTGTACCACACGAGAAAGTCGCGCATCGTCGTCATCCGCTCGTCGCGCCACGCCGTCACGCAAACCTCGTAGGCCTCGGTGGTGATTCCTTCCTGTTTCAGGTGGCTGTAGAACGCGTCCCGCGGCGGCAGTTCGGTGTCGTCCAATTTCCGCAGCGCGTCGATATACTCGTACGGGAAGTAGCCCTTCGTCACCTCGCAGCCGTACGCCTTCAGAAACCGGTCGTAGCTGACGCCGGGGACCAGGTAGTTGGTTATGTCTAGTAATTTCAGCGTCGATGTCGCCAGACACATATAGTTGTTCTGGCGCTTGATGGTGAACGCCGACGACGTGTGCTGATCGGCGGTCATGAGAAGGGGGGACAAGTATTTCTTGACGACGTTCATGTCGTACTTACCCGAATTAAAGCCGAGGACGGGCAGCTGGCGCAGGTAGGTCCATAGGCGCTCGGCGAGTACGCCGTACGGCGACTTACCCGTCGCGGGGGTGGCGGTGCGCCGCCAGTCGTCGTCGAGCGCGTCGAGGGCTTCGAAGGTCGACTCATACAGCGGTCGAAGAGCCGCGCACGCCGCTTCGCTCGTGGCCTCCAAAGCGGCGATCAGGCTCCGCGCGAGATCGGCCGAATCGCCGGTCGTGACAAAGCACCGCGCCGTCTCGTGGCCGGGGACGTTCGACGCGACGCTCACGCTAAGCAGCTCGTGGCGGGCTAGCCACCGGCATTTGTCGTTGTCCGGCGGCAGGTCGCTGTCGAAGAAGTAGCATTCGAAATCGAACGTCGCCCTGAACGGGTAGTAGCGCAGGTCGTCGTCCACGCAGAAGCCCTCGTCCTCCAGCTGCTGGAACACGGACGGTGCCGGATGGTAGACCCCGCCGGGGAAGACGTGGCGAACGCCGCCGTCGCACGTCGCTTCGTGACGTCGTAATTTGTAGGGGGTCGGCCACAGTGAGTTGGCGCACTTGCTGCATACGTACGTTTTCGTGTACCGCGAGACGTCGCGTATATACGAAAAGTGGGCGTCGCATACGTTCACGTTCCGGGTCGTGGGGTGCGCGCCGAGAGACCGATGGACCAATTCGGCGGTGTCGTCCCGCGTCAGTCGATAGACGGTCACGTTGACGCCGAAGACCGCCTCCACCCGGTCGAGCGCGTTCAGGCGAACGCCGGCGGTCGTCGTCGTGCCGGTGGCCCTACAGTAGTCGTCGTAAAGACGTTTGGCGGGGGTCGTCAGATGGGCGATGTCGGCATCGCTGCCCGTGTCTAGGCGCCGTCTATGGAGCGCCAGACATCGGAACAGGCATAGGTTGTCCGCGTAGGGGACGCCGCGAGGATCGCGCGCTAGCGTGACGACGGACTTGTTGTTGCGCAGGAAGGCGGGGATTTGCGCGTCGACGCAACCGATAGGATGGTTTAGAATGGCGTTCAGTAAGTAGGTCGCGTTCGTCACCAATTCGACGACCCATCCTGAGTCGGGGCGCTGCGCGTTCACGTACTGAAGGATGTCGCGCGTACGGACGGCGTCGAGGAAGCGCTCGAACGAGCGGGCGTCGGTAACGAGAGCGGGGACTTCCAGGAGGCGGCAGCAGCAGTTACAAGACGAATGGAAGTAACGGAGGCGTCCCGACACCTTGTGGCGCAGGATAAACGCGTAGCTCACGTTGATCTTAAAGGCGCACGTTTGAGCCTCGAACATACGCCTTAGTCGCGGCTCCAGCGCTCGAGTGTCCGAACAGGCGGTTAATTGAAAATTATAGCGGGACTGTATGGGACCGCGCGACACCGACGTCCGTATGCTCGACCAGTGCTCCTCCACGACACGCCGTAGACCGGCCGCTAGTTCTCTAGGGGGCGTCACCACCTCATCGTCAGGTGGTGGCGATATGCTAGATGGCGTCACTGCGCCGCACTTTCTCAGATATCGCAGCATAATGGGGCGTCGGGTGAAGGACTGGCCGCATTTTGGGCACGCGCGCTCGTTCGCCTTTTCAGTGCCGCACTGATGCGACCACCTCGCGTGTTTCAGGAAATTGTGGCGGTTAGCGAAATAGGCGCCGCATTTTGGGCATTGCGTACAGGAGTGATCTGGCAGGCGCTCTCGGCCGCATACGGGACAGACCGGCATGCTTCTTATTTTGTTGTGCTTAGCGCTAACTGCGGACGCCGCGGCGTGCAGCCGCTTATAAGGGACGGTTGCGGGACGTTCTGATTGGACGGCTTTTTGTTTGGTGCGTGTGCGGGGTATTCAACGTTTTTTATTATCGTTATGCAAGTGGCGGTGTCGACAAAGAACCGATGTAACAACGGAATATGTTTTCAACGTTTTATTATAGGCGTTCGTCGTCGTACAAGCAGCAAATTCAAAGTTAAGCAAGGTATCTAATGTTCGTCGTACAAGCAACAAATTCGACGTTAGGCAAGCTTACTATATTTATTTATGTTCGTCGTAAAGCGGCGTTGTTCAATTCAACGTTAAGCTACAAATGTCCGTTTAGACGAGGCCGCTTCTTTTCAGAATGTACGTATGCGTGGCAGCCTCCAGCATGGCGTTGTCGACGGCGTCTTCCCAATCGATGGCGAGCAGCCAGTCTGATACGAACTGGACGGTCGCGATCTCGACAGCGCGATTGGACGCGGGCGTGTTCATGTGGGTGCTCAGGAGGCTAACGCGTTATCGTACACACGGGCGTAGAGTCTACCCGGTCGGCCCGCGCGGTAACCGCGCATGTGCACATATGGACATCCTTCGTTCGCGGCGCACTCACCGCAGCTCCGGCGTGCACGTTCTAGTATCGCGTCGCCTAGCCACTCCGCGAACGCATTCAGCAGGTACTGCTCGTGTACCGAGATGAACGACAGGGGCGACGCCAGTGGTGGTTGCGCTTCCAGGTACGGCATTGCCGGCGACGCGGGGGACGATGCCGTCACGAGTGAATATAGGCTCGCATACGTTGGCGGTTCCTTTTTCACACGCATCCCGGCCTCTTCCGGGAAATGTTTATCGTATGAACGCATAGCCTCGTCAGACAACGCAAGCACCGTCTCTAACACGGTATCGAGAGCGCGTTCGCGTGCTTCCGGTTTGTCCTACAGCGTAAAGCGATTTATTATTAGCGGCACACATCTTTTATTCGTTCTTCTGTAGAGAGCGCTTCAGCGCGCGATAGTCGGCCGCCGTATCGAGCAGGGCCTCTATGATAAAGCCAGCGAGATCGGGTCTGGTATTGCCTACCCGGGCCGCCGTAGTAATTGATTTTACCGCGTCCAGGATACGACGAACGTCCTACAGCAGAAAGAAAGGCGACTATTAGGCATCGTCGGATATCTTTTTCAGGATGCGCTCCGGGGGGCGGCGGTCCATAGTCAATACCTTGAGCGATCTCATAAAATGGCGGTGCTTCTGTAAGGAGCGGCTCAACGCGCGATAGTTGGCCGACGTTTCGACCAAGACCTCTATGATAACACCAACGTCCAACAGCGTAAAGAAATTAGACAACTATTACTCATCGTCGGATAACTTATTCAGGGTGCGCACTGAATACGACGGCATGCCGCCCCACGTGATCTTACGCACTTCGACCTCTACGTTGGTACCGACGAGCGCCAGCACGGTGTCACGCAACTCATCGGGCTCGAGCGTGACCAGGTAGTCGGCCTGATACGGAACGAGGGACGACATTACGCTGTCGAATACAATTACTCACATTTCATCCGCCTCTTCAGGCCCATCCTTTAGCATCATCCGCATCGAAAAATTATATTTCGACTCGGTTTGGATACCGTGCGAGTGACACATCATAGAACCGGCCGTGGTCGGGTGTACCTTGCGACGGCATCGTGTACACCCCTCGTACGTGCATTTATCCCTCCAGGCAATTGGTTCGATATTAACGGGCGTCTTTATTTTATACGCGCCGTCTACGACTTCATGTAGCGTCTTCACACTCACCGTTGAGGGCAGCAAAACCACAGCGCCTCTCTCAGGCGGTGTGAATCTCGCCGCCGACGGCCCGTGCGCGCCCGACGAGGTGCCCGGCGTCGGCCCCTGTTGCGGCTCTGTCGCGCCAGCCTGCTCGCTCCGTGCCGGCGTCGTGCCCGCCGAAGGCGCCCGATCAGCCGCCGCGACGGTCGACGATGAAGCCGCTGCTGTTGCAGCAGTCGGGGCGGCTCGACCGACGCAGACCGGTGTAAACGTTTGCTTCCTCGACCGCTTTCGTGGGATGCCCTCCTCTGCCACGACGAAATCTGAATAACTCGAACAACAGCGACAATACAGACACGCGTTCTGCCTACCCTTCTATACAGGCCTAATAAAGGGCGCGCGTGCGCCTGACCACGCGCGCCACACAACAGGCGATTCCACCAAGGCCATTGTCAATAGAAAAAAGTGAGCGGTCGTGCCGGTGCATGTGCCGTAAATCGCCTCTTTAGAACAAATTTTTCTAATACAACAACACCACGCGATTCCTGACACCCGATTTGTCTTATACAACGCTTACTTTCACACATTTAGATTTTCATTAAACGACTTTTAAATATTACGCAAAACGGCCGGTTACGCCATACGTAAGGGTGTACGTGACGCCCTTCGATACGTCATCGGTATTTTTCGCGTTAACAACATACCATTCGCAGACTGTGACTTGCGCGCAATGGCAGGACGAATAGATTCTATCGAAACCGGACCACGGAAGGCGGACATCCAACATCGCGAAAGGTACGTCACACTCTTTAAACAAACAAAACAAATATTCACTCAACTATAAATATATACAAAATTTTCGTTTATTTTTTCTATTCACAGGACGCCTATTTATCCACCCTCATCCTTGTTTAGTTATGTTTTCTATTCACAGGATACCTCCACCATCATCCTGGGGGCAGGGATATATCCCCCGCCTTAAGATAGAAACGGCGCGACCAAAGACGCCGCCCCCTTTGCAGCCAAGGCGCCCCGGACGGCCCACTGCGGCTGTGCGCGGCATCGTGCGTGGATCCACCCCCAGTAAAGAATGGCGAGACCGGCGCGACTCAGACACCACCCCGTGGACAACGCCTATCCCACCGGGGTTACCACCGCGTCGCGGGTTTGGCCTGCCGCCTGTCTCCTCCGTGCCGCCGTCATCAGGCGTGATTTACGGCCATCCGCCTTTATCAGACGACGATGATGATGACGCTACGCGCTTATCTCGCCTCCTCTTAGTTCATGATGGACCACTCTACTCGGACACTGAGGAGGAGGAAAACTGGACATAAACTTTGGACATATATATATATACATATATATATGTGTGTATATATATATATATATTATATATATATATATAT
>JAHLWY010001552.1:0-18421 GCA_020002185.1 Paraescarpia echinospica | reverse complement strand
TATCAGATAAAGCATCACTGAACACGCCTACGACGATTCGATCCCTGATTAGATCCTCTCGCAAATTGCCGTAGTCGCAGACTTCTGACAGCTTGTACAAGTCTTGTATAAAGGTGTCAATTGATTCACTCGGTGACTGAGTTCTTTTATTGAACCTCGCACGCTCACAAATGACGTTTCGTCTTACCTTGAAGTATTCGTTCAGCGCCATCTTCACATCGTCATACGCATCGGTTTCTTCGTTTACCGTCAGCGTAGACAGTATATCGTCTGCACAGTCCCCCATACTGTAGAGTAGGATGCTGACTTGTTCTGCATTCGGCTTATTTTTCAGCCCTGATGCTACTCTATAGCGTTCGAACCGCTTTAGAAACTTAGGCCAAAGTTCAGCCTGTTGAGGGCTATTTGCGCCATCGAACTTTCCCGGCAGTGGAATGTCAAGCTGGAAGCCAGTGGGCACAATATTCTACGCTGGCTGAACCGTAGGATTCTCCCCTGGTATGCTCATGTTTACCTTGTTGTATTAGCGTCGACTGTGGGTGTTTTAAAACCCGCTGCTACCATATAGAATTCGCAAGTGAGTCGTTTTTGACAGATGCTGAACCATCTTTATTCAACACAAACTTGACATTGACATCATGCTTTGGGATAAAGACAAACATGAAGTATGGTGGCCGATATTGGCTGTTGCTACAAATACCGTATACAGTAATTTGAGTACCCACTTGAACAATAATACAATTATTAGCTTTGGAAAATATACATTGAACAATCAATACATTATACTATACTTACAACAGTTTTTTATTATTATAATTTGTTAATTAAAAAATATAATTATACGTTTTGCACATTATTATGGTGTGCATGCATACACGTGTGAAAGTCTGAGTCCAAAGTTATTTTTTGTGATTTATTTATGCATCTAAGTAATTTAAAGTTCTATTATGTTAGTGTAACTTAGTGTTAAATTTTTATTGTTCAGTACTTATGAACTTATTTGTAAAATTCAAATGATAGACAACCACTTTGGGTGAAAAAAATAATATGGGAATATGCAAATGTGTCGATGTGGTTTGTAATTAGTGGAACCAGTTAAAATCATTCAGGCCTTTTAAAAATGGATCGGGCCAGATAAAAAAACCTGGCAGTAAATCTTTGCAAATTTTAGGAGCTGTGATGCCTTGGTGCAGAGTTCTTGACTTCTTGTGAGGCTTGTTTATTGCAAATGGGCACAGTGTATTTTTTACACAAAATTCGGGCCAGTAACGTTTTTGGAGGGCCAGTAACTTTTTCAAGTCCACTGGTCCCCGTGCGAATGGATACAAAACCTTAATGTCAAGGCCCGCGTTAGAATTATCAACACCGATGCAGCAGAAATGGTGGACAACGTCCAGGTTGCCTGATGAATATGTTTAGCACCGCTCAAATAACTGAGCTGGCAATTGTCTGGAATTAAAAAAAATACAAATGATCGCACAGCCGCAATTAGCTGTTTGTCTTGAGTTGAGCGTTCTTTGCACTCGCACTCTGCACATCAACTGGGAACTACACGGTAGACTGGCACACTGCACAAACACTGCTACATTGCATGCCCAGCCAGGAGGAAAAAACAACAAAAATAATGACATGACTGTATTGTATAAACACATAATACAATTTATTGTTCCACAGATGGGCTAGATACCAAAAACACCTGAAAGTAGCTACTGCTACTAAAGTATTATGTAATGTGATATATCATGATGCAAAAAGAAAATCATTCCTTACCTGCACTGAGTATTGCGCCTGTGTCTGGTGAATGAACTCTTCCCCCTTCACTATTCTCACATAGTTGCAGCGTGGGAACCAGCGCGCATGCTCCCTCCAGGCTTCATCAGACATCTCAAAGCTACACAGTCCCCCACCACAGGAGAAACACCTCACCATGTCACCTTGCCCTGAAAATACACACAAAGAGTACCAAGTAATATGCTGCTCCGGCCAACATGCGTCCCTCGTAATAGAAATATGCTGTCTTCATAAACATCTTAAGAAACCCTTACGAAAGAGATCCATATTGTAACCTCCTCAAAAAATTAATTACGTATTTAGTGGCAAGATTTCATGAGAAATGCTTCAAAGCACCATTGAATGCCTTCAGCCACACAGCAGTCACACTGCCTGTTACTAGTGTCTCCTTACTTTGCTCATGTAAATTCTCATAAAGTTCAGGGTGAAACTCAACTAGGGCCAAGATTCACAGATTTAATACGACCCCTAAATAGGATGTATGATATCTTTTCTAAATACCCGATGTATATGTCAAAACTTTCAATTTTTATGGGATAAATCAGTTGTGCTGAACTTGTGAGCATAATATCTAAAAATGTAACTTAACAATCACAGGATCCACCCGTGCGTGGCAAATACTTTGGGAGAACTGCCCCTGCATCATAGACTTGGCAACATGAGGTAGATGGTGACATAATAATGCTCATGTCTACCCTTATGCCAATAGAATAGCAATACGAATATTATTTGAAAATTTTACACTATCACACCTAGGGCCTATCGATGGACGTGAACTTCACATTTTTCTGAAGTTCGTCATTTTGAACAAACAACAAGCATATGCGAGCATGTTACATGGTGTTTATGTAACGATGCTGTGTGTTTTCTAACATTTGTTAAATATTACTATCACGACTGTCAACTACCAAGGCAACCCGTCATGTGACGGGCATTTTTGTTAATAAGTACAATTTAATTTGAACTTAGATGTGGCTGAAATGATCAACAGTAATACAAAAGGAAGAGAGCAATCAAGATCAAGGAAGCTAAAGGGAGGGATCTACCCGTGTAGAAGAAGCCAAAGGGAGGGGTCTACTTGTGTAGAAGAAGCCACAGGGAGAGACCTACCCGTGTAGAAGAAGCCAGAGGAAGGGGCCTACCTGTGTAAAAGAAGTCAGAGGGAAGGGCCTACCTGTGTAGAAGATGCCAGATGGAGGGGCCTACTTGTGTAGTAGAAGCCGGAGGGGAAGGACCTACCTGTGTGGAAGAAGTCAGAGGGAAGGGCCTACTTGTGTGGAAGAAGTCAAAGGGAAGGGCCTACCTGTGTAGTAGAAGCCAGAGGGAAGGGCCTACCTGTGTGGAAGAAGTCAAAAGGAAGGGCCTACTTGTGTAGAAGAAGTCAGAGGGAAGGGCCTACTTGTGTGGAAGAAGTCAGAGGGAAGGGCCTATCTGTGTAGTAGAAGCCAGAGGGGAAGGACCTACCTGTGTGGAAGAAGTCAGAGGGAAGGGCCTACCTGTGTAGAATAAGTCAGATTGAAGGGCCTACTTGTGTGGAAGAAGTCAGAGGGAAGGGCCTACCTGTGTAGTAGAAGCCAGAGGGAAGGGCCTACCTGTGTGGAAGAAGTCAAAAGGAAGGGCCTACTTGTGTAGAAGAAGTCAGAGGGAAGGGCCTACTTGCGTGGAAGAAGTCAGAGGGAAGGGCCTATCTGTGTAGTAGAAGCCAGAGGGGAAGGGCCTGCCTGTGTGGAAGAAGTCAAAAGGAAGGGCCTACTTGTGTAGAAGAAGTCAGAGGGAAGGGCCTACTTGTGTAGAAGAAGTCAGTGAGAGGGGCCTACCTGTGTAGAAGAAGCCAGCACTTGCGAGTGCCTCAGGAGAGAGAGTTGAGTTCTGAGGCCACTGTCTGAATGAAGACTGACGGTTGGCCTCAATTGCATAGTTTGGATGTGTTGGTCTCCAGGTGTCAATCCCCAGCTCAGAACGTGGCGTTGGATTGTCAACCACATACTGAAAGAAATTCAAATTGTACACACGTAGCAGTGCCTTAGCCTCTGGTTAAGTTAAAGGTTTTGGACAGGTAACTAAGTAACCCATTACCAATACATTTGATATAACTGATTGATGAAATGCAGTTGTAAACCATAAATTACTTGTATGTTTTAATAACTCGATATCTGCAAAATTATTTTATGTTTAGGATTTAGATGAGATAACAGATGATTAGTATTTGAATATATTTATTTAGTTGCTTACACCCAGCGTGGAGCGACAAGCCAAAGGCAGCTGTTGTCGCCAATACAGTATTTTGAACTTCCACTTGTTGCCATGACCATTTAATTTCTGGTGTCACAAAGTCCAGCACTGCATGCAGCAGATTATGGTGTTATAATCTGATGTTACCTGGGAAATAACGGGCAATATTCCAGTAATAGTAACCTTAACTTTTGCCTTTTCACTTAATAGTATGGTTTGTCTTTAATTTTATTTAAAAAAAGTTGCAGCAAGAAACTCACCTGTAATAACAAGGCAGACAAGGCTTGTGGTGTAGAATGTTGGGTGTCATCAGCAGAAGCAGTATCTGGCTGTTCTCTGGGGCTACCAAATAAATCTTCCCCCTGGGTCAAACTTGATGACGGCTGATTGTTTCCAGTGAAACTAGCGCCGGCGTAGCTTGCCAGTGCGTGGATGTTGTGGGTTTGATTATCCTGACCACCAGAGGGCACTGGTGGAGATTCTGTTGTATCCCCCAATGGCACATTCCTGGTATCTCGCCCGGTCATGAATCTACACTGTGGGAAGAAGCGTCTGTGTTCAGTCATTGGTGAGTCTCCAGCTTCCCAAGTATTCAGTCGACCACTGCAGCAGAAACAGGCCACTTGGTCTACTGCGCCGGTGTAGTAGAAGCCTGCCTTGGCCAGTACGGTCGGCCACACTGCCCAGTTAGGCCAGTCCTTGAAGGTTATCAGACGCATACCCTCATACCGCATTTCCTCGTTCCCTTCAAAAGGAGGCCCTTTCACTTGTCTATTGAAGTATGGCTCCATCTTAGATGATGCTGCAGCAGTTGCCATTAAGAATGTGTTGTGCTGTACAGTGTACTGGTGTTTCATGGAGACTCCAAGTGATTCAAATGTTTGCTGGGTTAATGTGTATGCAATGCAAGCATTATTCTGTCACTGGAAAGAAAACAATGCAAAAATTAGTTATAACAATTAAAATGAATCTCTTTGCAACTTGTGATATCGTTTTCAGCTGCACTGACTCAATGACACAAAATCGATGTCATATATATATATATATACATGGTTTACCTTCGGAGAATGACATCTGATAACCACTCAATTGATTGGCATTGGCAGCAATCTAGTTACACACACCTGAACATAACTTTTTTGTAACATTTATATTTGTGAATTTGCCCAAAAATTAAAATGGCAAAATGTGGTACCCCTGTAGATGACTATTTTAAAAGTGAATTAAATTTCTGGAGTGGATTGTAATGTTCCGGCTAAATGGATGGAGGTTATGTTGGTGATAAAAATTCAATCACATGACATTTTACTAAAGGTGACCGTGTTCGACTTCGCGAAGTCAATGATTATGAGGTAAGTCTGCTTTCCTTTGTCGATTCTGTATGTATGTTCATGAGCTACCATTCTCAATCAGTCTTCCCTGCCAGTCTGACACTGAGTGAGCCTGAGATGATTTGTGAAATGAGTAAACTTTTGTAACAGTTTAAATGAACAAAATACTACCAATACAAATTATAATACCTAATCTACAGCTGCTAAAACTACTGGTGTTGGAACAATAGGTTCCGACGGCAGTGTCTATTGCAGGTGGAATTAAACCCAATAAAATAGAATATACACTATGCTCTGGACACTAAGTCCAGATGGCGGCGGCATCTAACGCAATCGAAGTTACTGTGTTGTACTGCAACAATAGTATCGCACAGCGCTCTGAGGCAATGTCCTGACAGGAATGGACCCTCTGTCAGTGTTCCCCCAGTAGTCGCCATGCTACATCACTGGCCTGTGTTACACACAGCTCCAACATGCATCTTCGGGCCTGTTCTAACAAACAGCTCCCTCACAGTGTCTGGCTGCATCCCCCAACAGCCAGTCCTGATCCTAATTAAAGCCCTCCTTATATACAGCAAAATCTGTAGCCTTGGGACAAACTCTGACCCTTGATTATGTCATTTTCAAAGTCTAGGGGTCTCTAGAAATTTTGGCAGGGTGCCGGTGAACTTAACAGTAACCTTCTGAACAAAGGCCCTCTGTATATGGCTCTTGCTTCCCCAAAACCAGCTGGCCTCAAATGTAAACTAATCCCCCACCCCAGCTATAGCGATATAGATTGGCTTTTAGGAGCACATGCAACATTCAGTTATTAAGAATATTAAGAATATCTATACTATGTGTGTTATCGTTATATATCTCTACATATGCACACACACACAAATCGGCATAAAAATCGAGACTTATGGACTATGCCGATCAACCACGTAGTTGTAGAAGTTGCTTCTTGCAACTGCGCCGAGGGACCTCTAAAACCATGAGCACTGGCAATCTGTAAGGGTGTTGTACTTGGCCAGGTGTCGCATAACTGCAGATGATCATGATGTCAGATATGCTAATCTCATCGAAACTTGGGAAAATATTATTGCTGCTCATAAAAAATATGTTTTTAGCGCGGATACACCTACTGGTATGGTACTGGTATTCCAGTAAATTCCCACAACCATTAAGTTGATTATTCTAGCATTGGGAGTTTGGAGAATGTGATCCCAGCTCAGCGAGTCCATGACAGTTTTTGTTAATTTCCCTGCATGGGATCTTTTACTTCCCCTGGCACAGAGACCAGATAGAAACTATCCAGCGCCATGCAACCACATTTGTCATGAATAGCTAGTCAGAGAAACAGAGAGATAGCGTATCAGCAATGATATTGATAAGCCACCTCCATCAATTGGGACTCTCTCGATTTGAGAGAATAAGACCAATGGCGTACAGCATCTCTTCCGAAAGACACGCAACGTAGGGTGAACAAAATTGCCCACGGCTTCCTCTACATATATGCTACACTTACGTTTTAGGTTAAACTGATGATGCTAGCATTCTTCCTAACAAGTGCGAGTGAGTAGCATTAGTTTGTCTATCTGAAATTATTGAGACCTGTTAGATCCCTGTATTATGCAAGATTTTCTAAAATATATATTTTATTTTGAGCATTCAAAATCATTGCCAGTTGGACTGACAAATCTCAAAAAGAGCCTACCATTGTTGATTACATTTTATGTTAGGGGTCGTTAACAATTGTCAACATCTACTTATTTATAAGGAGCATATGAAAGGGGGAGGGTGGTCAAGGCATATTGATTACAAGAATTGTTGTCACATGAGACTTGTATATCCTTAAGTTATGGGGACGATAAATAAATGTTTGTAAACATTATGATGATGGTTGTTATTATATGACCTCCACAAGTACTATATAATATATGTTACATACCTCCAGGACTCCTGAGTACACCTAATTAACTTTTTTTTTAAATTACAATAAAAATGTGGTGTTATTGGATTATATTGTGAATTTGTAATTATTAATTAAATGTTTTTTGGTGAATCATAGTTACAGATCATTAAGAGTTATGATGGAAGTAAAGTGTTGGCATGTTTAGTAGCTCTCTAGACTATATGCATGCCAGTGAAGATACACCTGGAAATAAAGTATTCGAGTAAACCATTTCGTGAATATTATATATATTAGTTAATGTGTTATTAAAAAATACTGTCGGATTTTATCCCGATACTCTGCTATTTAGGCCAATTTCCAGTAGTTGTAGAAACCTTGCAGGAGAGTTGGTGAGCTGCAATCTCGCATGTAGCACAGTAAAACATTGTTTAAGAAAATGCACACGCATTATCTGTTCTCATTTTGCCCCTACCACCCTCCCCCAGAATGGGAAGAAGAAAGAGATGAAGAACTGTGATAAAACTTTATTTGTTAACAAGGTACATATGCATAGCAAGCATTTTTACTTAAAAACAGTAGTAACGACATAATACTAATATAACTGGAGTGACGGAATAGCTGCAACATGTATAGTAAAACAACTGTTTGTTTAAACAAAGCATGGCAAGTGTAAATACACTGTAGAATGCATTTGATGTCAATAAAATGTATGATATTCCTCTCTAAAGCTGTCCAGAATATAAATTATCTATGTTTGACACCTATAAATGACTATTGTTTTTAGATAATCTATGGTTTTCTGTAGAAATCTATAGAAAACTATAGAATATCCTATAGAATATTCTATATTTGTTTTGTTTCTGTGGAAACTTTTAACCACTGTTTTAGAAACATGTATGTACTTTTTTGTTATGTACATGTGGTGGATGTTTGAGTCAGTATAAAGATTATAATAATTCAGATTCTTACTTATAATGATATGTATGTCAGTATGTCTTAAAATAAAATGATGCTATTGTATTATTTTATACCGAAACATTCAGCTAAACATAATTAAGTTTTGAATTAGTCTCGCTTAACCGACTCTCGCCTGACTGCGTGACTTCGCCAGAACTATAGTCTGGCTCAGAGTCGCGTTTTGACTGTCCACTTGTGGGATTTCATTCTGATCCATTCCGTTTATAACCTTAAACTGGCGTATTTATGTGGGCATTTCGCCATGGATGCCTCCTTTCAGAAATATGTTCTTTGTAATTATTGTGAAACCATACAATATTTTATTTATTATAAATTATTCCTGTTGTTAATATTTTACTTGTTAACAATGTTAGAGATTTTGTTATGTGGATTAAAAACATAACTATACAGAATACTTTATTATAATATTGATGTAGTATTAATGATCATGAAAACCTTTGTATGAATTATTGTTTGGCAGATTATTGTATTTATTGGTAAAACGTAATAATGTTAAGTTGTTGGTTAATTTCTAATTGATGTGTTACGTGACAATGTGCCCTTTTTAAAGATGAATTGGTGAATGTTTGGAGAATTTGCAAAGTGTTGGTCGGCTCTGAAAAGAACCGTGTGTTATTTCTTCCGATAGCTGCAGTCCACCATGTTCGTGTAGCTGGTCAAACTGGATACACCCTTCAGATGTCCAAGAGGATGGATGTCCTGGAATGGATCCATCCCGAATTTGACATTTTGCTGTGCCACGCTGTCGCTTGTTTCGACATTTTGCCTTCATCCACATAAAGTTGAAACCTTATGTGTTATTATATTCACATGATGGCGTTGAAGTGCTGTCCACATGGAACTACAGACTACAACCAAATCAGACTCATAATGATTTTGGAGGTGCATTATTTTATCAACCTGCATTTGCAGGCTCCCAAAAAACCTCTCTTGAGACATTATACTGCACCCCCCTTTTAAACCTCAAACGGAACAGGTTTCCCACAAGTGAAACTCTTTTATCTTAGGTGCTGATGCACCATCACATGTCCCAACTTATGGGCCTTTTGGCAGCCTACGCTCAACACTGAGTGTGGATTGCCACCCCGCATTATACTTATTGATTTCACATGTTTTTTATACTTTTAAAAATTGAACTCAAAAACACAAGTCCAACAACCAGAATTGGCTCATTTGTTTCTTTACACAATTTCTTTATACAATATTAATTTACCTATACAGTGTACCTTTGCACAAGACATTCACAGAAAGTATCCTTTAATTAGTTTAATATATATAAATAAATGATTTAGAGGATGATAATATCAAGCAAAGTACTGAAATTTAACATAAATTAGTAACCAATGAGCATTGATTACTTTTACTGGCATCCGAATATACGTTCGTTATAATGGCCGTCTGGTAAAATTTAGCAGTGTGATAAAATGGACACTCAAAGTTATATCTGACCACTACTATTGCCCATGTTAAATTATACTATTATTGTTTATTATTTTTAATGTATATATAACAGGGATAGCACAGTACAGCTTATAAAATAATATGCATCATTAAATTTAGTAAAACGTAAACAACATCATGGAATGTGTCACAGTAGAATTACAACTAAATAGTAGGAAGAATATTATCATAGGATGTATATACAGGACTCTTGGATCAAATGTGGACACATTTAATGAAACTTTACAACATATATTTGAGAAGACAAGAAATGCGTGGTAATTATAATCTTGATCTTTTAAAACATGATACTCACTACGGAACTAAACAGTTTCTAGACGTCATGTACAGTTACGGATTATATCCCTTGATTACAAAGCCAAGTAGAATCTACGAATTCAGCGCCACTTTGATTGATAATATTTTCACTAACAAATTGACAAAGGAGTTTTGCAGTGGGTTATTAATTACTGATGTTAGTGACCATTTACCTGTTTTCGCATTGAGTAGAAGTAACATTGATAGACCTAAAGGACAAAGTTTTAAATATGTCAGGTGTAGAAACGAGCATTGTATACATTCATTTAGCTCGGCATTGGCCAACTGTAATTGGGACTTGATTATGCAACCGGAGGATATTAACACGGCATATAGTGAATTTGTTAACACTTTCACCGATCTATATTAAATACTCATTGTCCGATAAGAAAGGTGTATAATAAGATTCACACCTCATAAGCCATGATTTACAAAAGGATTACCAAATGCATGTAAAAAGAAAAACAATCTCTACAAAAAATATATTGCGTGTAAATCAAAGAGCACAGAGGAAAGATACAAAATATATAAAAATAAGCTAATTAATATTCTAAGACAAGCCGAAAAAGATCACTATTCTAAATTATTGCTAAAAAAATCAACATTATATTAAAGGAACTTGGAAAGTATTAAATTCAATAAACAAAAAGGGAAACACCTATAAATCTATTCCAGATTCATTTGTCGGCGACAATAAAATCCTTACTGATAAATCAGAAATAGACAATGGCTTTATCGATTTCTTCGTAAATGTTGGACCACGGCTTGCCAGGAAAATCAAAACACCATTAAATGCAACCAGTAATTACGAGGATATACAAATCAGAACTTATGTACATTATAATTCAAGCCAGAATAGATGTTTCACAGTGGTTCCTCTTAACTAAGCGGATGTTCGTTGTATGAGGCATCCTTACAGTTGTGGTGGGAGTCCATTGTTCCTACCACTGTAGTGCAGACTACCTGGTAATGTGTTGAAGGATGACTGAAAGTGTCAGTACATATGTAAAACTGGATCAGGCCCTGTGATATTTCATTCTGTGACATGTTGTGCATCAAGGGGAATTTTCTCCTTTGTTATTTGCCATTGTTTTATTTCACATTTTCAAATATTGTAACCACATGTTTACACGTCATTGCTAAATGTTTTATGTATTGCAACTATATGTTTTGCTACTATTAACTACACTTTAGTCTTCATGTAGTAATTGCAGTGTGGCTTAATGCTTCACACATAAATAGTTTGGGACTCCCCTAGGAAAATCATAATTGAAAGGAGGCTGTATTACTGATGTGACCATAAAGAGGGGTTTACTTTGTATTACCCATATTGGAATACAATAACAATTTAGTCATCAAACTGACACTTATTCCTGAGAGAAATATGTATGTTGTTGTGTTTGCAATTTTAATAATTAATTATTATACTAATTATTTGAAGGTATGGCATGTATTGAACATTGCTTTAAAACAGTTTACTGTAAGTGCAGCTTATTGTGTAATAAAATATCTGATGCATCAAACACAATTCCGCCGTCATTTAAGGGGAGACCAGGGTCGGACTTCGTGGGTCATTTTCTTTTTCAGTCAGAGAAATGAAACTTACAGGGATTGTAAAGTCTGCCAAAGTACACATGATGAATATTTTTTCGAATTTTTTTTACGCGTTTTTACATGGCATGGCAGCCATCTTGGATTTAAAATGGTGTGAGCCCCATTTGGAAACTACTTGTCATAGATGTCCCAAAATTGGTGTGCACATACCTTATAATAACCCTAAAAGCATGTACAGATTGTTTTTTCAATATTTGTTAAAACAATTTTTTTTTTTTTTTTTTTTTAAATTTAACAAGAAAAACGGTGGCGTTAGCCTGAATTGATGGCATATATTGTAAAAACCGATAACATTTTCCAAAAACTGGTCTGTAGACACTGAAAAGGATACTATAAAGGTAATGTGTGAGAAGTTTCAAGTCATTCTGTTGAGAAATAACCAAGTGCGGCTCATTTGAAGATAACAACGGGAATAATAAATACGTTTTGGAGAAAATCATGATCAAAGTTTATATACGTTGGGCTGTAGAATTCAACCTCTAAAAAACTGTAGAGATGGAGGAAACCTTGTACATATGAGCTTTCAACTGCCTTCTAATAGATGACACAAAGGTAAAACCATTATATTACATAGAAACTAAAACACTAAGCAATTCATGTGAATCTGGAAAAAACTATAGAAAAACGTCTTCAGAAATTTGACAAATTTATTGTATACATGTGTAGAAATGATGTATATACTATATATATATATATATAATACACTGTCCACAATGTCTTAGTGTCCCCCTTATTTATAACTCCTTTCCTTGGCCTGAGCTCGAGCGGCTGCCCGAGTACGACGAGCCTCGACCGAAGTGTCCTGGACTTGGCGACGAGACTGCTCTAGTCGCTGTTCGTCTGCCTTCGTTGCAGAATGTCTCAGTTGTCTGCCGCTAGCCATTCCCATGACACTGTAGAGGCGTGCCACTGTCGACTCGACCCCCTGATTGAACTCAGCGACTGCCCCACACATCGCTGCCACGACACGTGTCAGACCAACGAAGCCTGTCTTCGGACACTTCACCCAAATCTTCGAATGCAGGCTTTCGTTGGCATTCTGTGTCTCCGCTTTGAGGCAGCGCTCCAGCAAATCAGGGTGGCCGAGTCGCACGTAAACGTCCTTCACTTGCTCTGCCACTTCCCTGGACAGCGGAGTGCCAACGTTGTCACGGTGAGAGCCTGGCTCTCTTCCTGTTTCCAGTGCCCGCTGGAAGAAGCACCAGCTGTCTCGGCCAGGTGGGCAGTGCGAATGGTGAGGCTCCTCATCGGTGGACGCCGCATGGAAGAATGTGGCGAAAACGGCAGCACGCATAGCATCCTTGTCACCGCGATGGCTACGAATGGCCTTTCCATAGTATCCGGTGAGTTTTTGAATCGTCGCCTGCGTCAGTCGTCCATGCCCACGTCCACCGAGAGTTGAGCCTGCCTTCTTGCCCTCGGACGACAACTTTCGGAGTGCTGTGCCCATCCTCTTCGCAACATGGTTTACACACTCCTCCTTGTTGATGGGCACATCACGGCCGTACGGGTGCAGTTCACACAGATGCTTGTGTGTCCGTGAGTCACCGTCTGAGAGCATCGTGGTGTATCTGAAGTTGTGGCGTTCAACAGATCGCTGCCACAAAATCTCAGCTGCCTCGACTTCCATCCCTCCGGAAGTGCCCTGGTAGTTGCAGTTGCAGCCAGTGTGTGATTCCTTCCAAGCCACGAATTCATCCGTGTCCCTGCCTCCACAACGCGTTGTGGCGTATGCGCAGCTCTGGCAGTACAGGGACATGACGGCAAAGTCAACAATCAACCCCGTCACCACCTCGATGACGCATCCGATGCCGTACGGTGATGTGTGACCTCGCTTCATCCATGACCCGTCAAAGCTGACGGTGAGGTCGATGACACCGGATTCGTCGATCGAGGGGTCGAAGTCATGGTAGACTTTTCGGACAATCTGTGCCGACTCGCAAAGCACATCGTACACAACCTCCATGCTGGCCGCGGTGATCTGCTTGGAGTGTGTGACGTACGTTGTCTTGCTCATCACAGGCATGTCCAGGTACCGGCAGAACTTCACCAAGCCACTATGGCCAACGCCCATGTCCATTGTTGAGGTGACGACCGACCTTGTCACGACAAATGGCTCGTTGGAAGCCTTGGAGCCTCCAATGCGATTTGACGAGTGGGTCTTGCCGAGGACTTCTTCACAAGCCGTGCAGTAAGTCTCCAGCATGGACACCATGCCGAGGCCACAGTCAACAACGCGGATGGTGAGTGCACACATTCCACACAGCGTACAAGGAAGGTGCTCGACGAGGGCAGGCAACACACTGCAGCGTACTATCACGGTTGACAGTTTGCTGTCGGCATCTTCATCAGCAAAATGTGTTGCCCCCATAGACTCAAGAAGTTTGGCATATCCAAACTTCTTCTCCGTGGCTGAAGTGCGTCGGGATGTAGATGCATGCGAGACCTGGAAGCAAATAATGCTACTATATTTCCTGTTGTAGTTATACATTCATTTTATATAGTAACTAAAAACTGACAGACAATGTATGACTCTAGCAATATAGTTGCATGCATTTTTGGCAGCAAATATGTTTTTCTTTATATCGATGCCATTGGAAATACTGCACTTCATACTTTGTACTGGATATCACAATGAAGAACTAGTAGTACAATATTTAAATAGTCCATAAGATCATACATAACTGGCACCCGGAGCCTGGATAACAACCCTGGATGTCACGGTGGTGACAAGTCAACGTCCAACAACGTATGGGGGCGTATGTAATGTAGCAAGATTTATAAGCTAGACTTATGTGACACGATACTAGTATATCCATAGATATATAATAAAACGATCTGCCATGAGTGTAACTGTGCGTGGAATACTGGAAACTGAACTCACTTCGCTTGCCATTGGCATTGTCGCAGACGACATGGCTGAACTCGACGGCAACTCAGAAGGCCCGGGCTCTGCACATTGTTTTTTCGCAGATCGCGCTAACTGTAGCTGCGCACACTTGCGTTGCTTTGCAGCACAAACCCCACGCTTCGGTGTACGGCATATCGATGACATGACGTCGTTTACTTTCGATAAAGTAACGGAAAACACGGGAGGATAGCTATCGAAGATTGTAAACAATGGGAACGCAAGCGAACAGATGTAGCACCCGGATGTTAGCGCAACCAATCAGTGCGAGGCATTCCCGTATCCTAGCGGGGAAATCCCACCACGTGACGTCATCGAGGCTAATGTTAATTTCTTTGTGTTCTCGTGTGCAAATAGTAGTCGGGATTATTCGCTAGTAGTCGGGATTATTCGGCCGCATTCGGGGACACTTTTCAATGGTTATACCCATGATGCATAGCAAAAACGGAGCTCTCCGGTGGTATGCGCCATGATGGAATTGGTCCACGGGTTCGCATGTAAACAATGTCCGAAAAACACGTCAAACTTCGATTATTCACGCTTCATTTGACAAAAACAAAGACTTATAATGAGGGGCAGTGCACAAAACACATGTTTTGTGACACAAATAAATTTATTTCAGTTGTAGAACTCGCATGAACGGCAAGTTGAATAATTTTTCTACACGGAAATGAGAAAAACGCGAAAGTGATTTTCATCGCAAAATCCGCTAAAAATGCATTATTTTCCGACCCTGATCTCCCCTTAAAGACCAACTTTTAAAATCTTGCTTTTCCACACTAGCTCCCTGGCATATCCATCCGTATGTTGACAACTTGAATACTGCTGCCTACCGATTTAAAAATTGACTAATCCTTTTGTCTTGAAACACCTCAGAGTTTGGTTTCCAAGGATTTAGGCACAAGAGGTTACCTTATTATTATTAAATAAATAGTAACGTTGGTTGTAACTTTTTGTTACCACTACACAATAATGATAAAAACATGGATATTTTCAATATTGATCGAGCTGAAATCTTCCAAAGATTAATGTAATTAACCCCTCACCTCAATGTGCAGGTACATATGTTATAATAATAATGAACGATACTAAATAATCATTATTAAACACAATAATATTATGTATGACTTAAAATGAACGCTGCCGGCTGAATTCGTAACGTAAGTGCATCAGTCTCGTTCTTTGGAAAATCTACTAGGTAAAAGTGTCTGTATAACACGTCAAAATAATAAATTAAAATAATAATTATGCCCGTAAGTGATGTTACAGCATCGCCCCCAAGAAGTCACACAAAATATCAAACCAGCCACTACCCCTACCATCGCATAGCTATGCTATGGAATACGGCCGATCGTAACGTGTGTTTATTTGTACGATTCAATCGGACCGATTGACACGGCCGAGTCACTCGTATGAGTCAATCTTTGCGATTGTATCGTACCGTGTATCGCCGCCTTAAGCGTTTCAAGGCTGTTATTTCAGCTAACGGAGGTGCTACTCGATATTGATATACGCTACAAATACAGAATGGAAAAAACATTAGAATGACAATTTCTTAAATCATTAACTTTGTCTCATTGATAAGGCTAAAATAATATGAATATTTTTACATATGTCAAAATAGTATTTATGCAATTGTCACGGATTAGCGAGGTCTCCGTACACTAGATGGCTCAGTCTAGTAGGGTTCTTATATATCAACGTCAACGCATATGAAAAGGAACGGTGATCGTGAACAAGCAACAAAGAACGAGGAAAATTTAATACTTTATTACAAGATATCTTCCTTTTGGTAAATATCTCAATTAACAAAATAAAGAAATCCCGTAACCAAATCTTAATAGAACATAATAAACAATAACACTGAATCTTTCGATTATCAAATTCCACTTCCTTTCTAAGGTGGATTATACCGCTATACGACCATACACTAGGCGCCAAGTGTTATCTAAGAATAACTCCCATAATATAAATACGCAGTATAAGCTAGTCCTCGCGGACTCTCATCACAGTAATCTGTTATAACACACACATATAAATATATATGTGAATACTTCAAGGGTAATAATACCTCACTTCAAAACACAGATAATTACCAATCATAATACAGCAAATAATATATACATTCAATCAGAAAATAGACATTGATACTGGGCTAGTCCCATCTCGAATATATAGTATATACGAACGTTTGTTGAAGTCAAAACGCCGAGCTCGGAACACAATTAGAACGGTGTATCTCGGGCGAATTCTCGAGTCGCGTCCGTTCGATAATCGCACGGTCGCAAACGATTGCGAAGTCAGTTGGGATCATGTCAGCTTGAAGGCGCACAGCTGGCCTGGACCAATCCACTATTGATAAACGGGGGTGTGAGGTTGTGAATGGCTTTGGGGAATGGTGTGAATGAATGGGGGTCTACTAGTTTACATGGCTTCCGATACGAGTCGCATTCGGTCAAGCTTTCTGACGATATCGCTGTGAGACCGCTATTCGAGAAGGGGTAAGACCACATTAAGGATTCGTCCGCCATTACCCACCGAAAGAGTGCCCTTGAAAATACCGTTTTGGTGGCATGTGTGAATTTTGTTCGAGCACTTTGGCATGGCACATGTCAGTCCAGTGAATACTAAATGTACTACTACATTAGATCTTTCACGAGGTAGCAATAAACATACGCTAGTCGCTCGCGTATTCGCACAGTGGCTATTTTGCAGAACGCACCAATATTTCAAAATCCGTCACCAGATTGGGGCGAAATTGAGGGGTGTCAGGTTTGGGTGGATTTTTCTGAAAACTGAGGTATGAGAATTTTACGAGTTTTCCATAGCACTTGTGTCAATGGAGGTTAAACATGCTGTGAAATTTTCAAGAAAATTTTTCGTCAAATTTAGCAGGAAATGAAGGATACGTTATAATGGCCGCCTATGTAAAATTTAAATGTGGTCTTACCCCAATTATTAGAAATACGCCCGTTTTATCACAAAAACTGCCAAAATATGATTTGAGCGACGGGTGATGGTTTTCCGGCTGTATTTGGAAGCTGGTGTAGACCAGAATATCGTGCAGCTATTGCATACTGTTAGTGTTACACCTAAAAGAAGTTTTAAAAGTAATTAATAAGCCAGTTATTATGTGATATGCATGGAAAATAAAGTGATAATTTTGGTGGCGTGAAAGTTAAAAAGTACATTCCAAGCATGTTCTATGATACTGAGTACCACGAAAGCTTGTGTAAAAAGTGTATATGTGTCAGGGTGTGGAGTTTCTTTTAAATCTACATCATGTGCAACAATATTGACATATTTCCAGTAGGATGAATTTCGCCTTAGTTATATCATTTAAAGGTTTTGCGTAAGCGACATCTATAAATGCGTGTTTCATAACCCCAATACTAACGTGGGTGTTTCTGCTGTTCCAACTTGTCCTTCCTAATTATATGGCACTGATATATATCATACTTGTATCGCACAATAAGCAATAATGGGCAAGCAGGCAACATTTTGATTCCCCCCCCCCCCCCCTAACGCGGCCCTAATTTTAGTAAAATGTTGGCCACCATAGGAAGCAAGTTGTCCACACACTTCTACTAATCAGGCATCTAGCACCTATTTTTTTATAGTAACATCCATACACTAACTGAGACAATAAGAACAATTGAGAATCTACATAAATATACCACGAATGTAACAGAGAATATCATAATAGTGTGTGACTCTCCAAATGTGCAGCGACCGCAATGATCAAAATTAGTTCATTTTTAGCCATAAAAATTAAAACTGGTCACCTAAGAGAAGGGTCATATGTTGAAATTGTGTACATGGACTGGCATGCTATCATTTTCAACGATCATGTGCTTTTCAGCTTTAATATAACCGAATCATACCGAAGTTTGGGGCTAAAGGTGCTGCTTT
>JAHLWY010001551.1:0-18421 GCA_020002185.1 Paraescarpia echinospica | reverse complement strand
CAGTATCAAATTACTTTTTGTACATTACTCTTTATGCATTCTTCTAATACGACTGCATCCAATATCCTTAAAATGCAAGTTGCAATTTTTGTTTATTTCTCAGAAAGTATATACTACAGAACACACATTCCTTGTAGCATAACATACTTTTTTAATTTCGAAGTATGTTCACTGAGGTACCATCTGGCAATAGAATGAATTCTTTCATATCACTTCACCAATATTTAAACTATTATTGTACTATTATCATTGTGTACACGTGTGCGTTCATGACATAACCAGGGGTAGGTCCAGAGAAGGTAGTCTGGGAGGTGGCCAAAACCCTGCTTCTCTCCGCTGTCTTAACTTGCCTGATGAATGACATCGGAAGACTGGGGGTGTTGAACAATGTGAGCCGTTGCGCCAACATTCAAAAGACCAAAGGGCACACGCCTATCTCGCCCTAGCCAAATTCCGATGGTCTGTGCCTCCCTGGATCCGCCATTGGTAACAATGGTTTCTAAATCGCATAGTAATTACAACAATCTAAAATATACCTTCCGAATGCTTTCAAAATAGTATGTTCGTGTACGACACCTAATAACACAATACAGGTCGAAGTAGGCCTACTCAAAGACAAGCAAGATTATAACGCGTCTGCGCAAAATTATACATTATTGGAACCAACAGTCATGGTTGTTTGTATTTAAAATACATCTTACAATACGATTTGTATCGTGAAAACCATACTTTCGACATTTACGCAAATTGTTTATGTGCCAAACGGCGTTATGCGCAATCTGCCAAATCATTGGATGCCACTGGTTGGACAAGTTTTTTTGCAGTGGGGAGAATTTAGCTCCATGTTCATTTAAAACAGTCATCCGTTATTCGTCGATGCAAGTCCTTCATTGTCGCACTCCGACTTCGTTATGAACTGGACGTCCACCAAATAAACCATACTAAAAAACTCAAAGAAACATTGTTTAAAGAATCATAGTACTTGCCAAGTACTTCAGTCAAAACTAAACTATGTCCATTACCCAGAACCCACTGTGCAGGATGGAATTGAACATCTTAATTCAGGAAAATTTTCTTAATGTGTTGGCAATTGCAAGACGAACCCACACGTATGAGCCGCGGGACGTCTACTCAGACCATCGAGCTCACAGCATGTTATGCCAATCCGTTTGCCCACTAGTTGATCAGCGCCTGTACAGAACTTCAGGAAGAGTTTCAGTGATGATTCATCTAGCTCTTTTACGTACTTCTTGATGTGGTCGGCACATGCCTTCTCAGCTGGTTGCATGTATGATGGGAAGTCAATCAGTTTCAGTACTTTTCGTGCAGTTGGCTGTAGCTCGCTGTATATACTGGTCAACTTCTCTTTGTCAACACCCAGGCCCTTCACCGTTTCTTTGAAGCAGTTCACCGTTTCTTTGAAGCAGTCAATGATGAACATGGGTGACTATATTATTTCTTTGTGTGCAATTTGCAAAATGATTTGACGCAAGTTTTCGGCCGTGGAGCGAATTTTGCATTCATGTTCGTTCAGCACATCTAACAGTTCTTCATTATCCACCGATGTCAACTGCTCCAAGGCTTGTCGCAACATGTCGCACTCCGACTTCGGTACATATTGGAGGAATGCGTCTAGCAAATCACTGCTGATTTCCTCGAAGAAACACTGTTCAAAGAAGGGCATAGCAATTTATATAGGGAAATAACATTCCTTTTTCCAACCGAATGTGATTATTTTCCCCACTGCTGCCCACTGCGATGCTCCAAAATCATGCCTCAAATATGGAACTTTACAGGATCTTCCGAGAGTACAACGTTCATAAAACGATTGCCAGAATTCGGACAACCAATCCGTCGTGACGCCACCGTCATCAACTGCCCCTTCTTCTTCCCCGTTTGGTAGTATCTTGATCACTTTGATGAATTGTGATTTTGGATCAACTGCTGTATCTTCAAATGCACAAATTAGGTCGTTTAAAGCGTGTCCTCGATTAACCTTTACCGTCATTTCGAGTGGTATGGTGTCAGCCAAGTTGTCCTCATCAAGCAGTGCATCTCCTTGGAGGAAGTTGACTATATTATCATTATCTTGTAGCACATCGTCGAAATAGTCAGGACAAAAATTGTCGGTTTCTTCAACATCAGTGACATGATTGGAAACAGTTCTGTTAATGCCTGATGTGCTTTGGTCATCCAACGTGGTCGCCACATTGACGGTTCCTGGATCCATTCTGCAAGTAGCGTTTTTTTCCACGTGCAAATAAAAGGTTAATCTGGGCAGTTTACTAATTTCAAATATGGTGCCCACTGTGGCACTGCTCGTAATAGCATTCTCCTGGTAATCAAGTAAGCGTAAGGTAAGATGTTCAACTTTCCCCAACTTGCTTTGTCCTTCGGGGAAAAGAGATCTTTTGCTGTTTGTATAACATCATCCCTTGTTGCATCTTTGGATACGTGCACAGTTCTGGTACCGCCCTCCGTTCTTGCACGTATGTGCGTTTTGGTTTTCCCGTCTTTGTAGATCAAACCAATTTTAACCTGCCTTACTTCTTTGTGAGCATGCACATTGCCTGTCATCCTGGTTGCTGTTCGAGTTCTACAGTTATTGTCCATACTACCATCACTGTCAGATGACGGGTCAGTAGCTTTACCCTTCAGCTTTAGTTTTTCCCTCAGTCTGTCTAGAACAGACGATTTGCGCTTGCTAGCACGGTTCACCATGTTGTTCCTTTCACAGAAATTTATCAACGCAATTCTGTCTCCAAACTTGGGAAGATACTTTGCCAGGTCAGCGTGTCCCATCACAGCAATCACTGTGCGATCAATCTGTAAAATGTACAACATTTGACATAGTAATGTGTTATACAGTTATTTTGTGTACTATTATTATAAATTGTCATTGAACCATTTGTTAATGTATGCACTGTGCACTGAACGGTACTACATTACAAGACTGTACCATTAGATAGCTATCAGTCATCTACTCCTTATCCGAGTGAAATATGGACACAATTATGCATTAAACCATTCATGTTTCCAATGGTGATAAATTTAGTTCCAATTTTGGAATCACATTCATTGATGTTTCATTTTTGTTGTTGCAAAAATACCGTGGAATTGCACATAAATAGTGTCACATATAATGATTTACCAGAAAACTGTCACTATTAAAGTAACTCCCAAGTGACCTGTAACTACCAGTTGTAATAGCAAGTATATATATATAATATTATATATGTATGAGTACATTTAAAAGTGCTCTTTTGGCATCGTAAATAAATCATAAATAATACACCAGTGTATTGGCTCTTTGGGTTTAATTTAGGCAAAATACAGTTGTTAATGCGCTTAGACATGTGTACTGGGAAATGTTCAAATACAGCCATACAGTTGGTCTGCTAATTGTATGGCATTAGCAACAAACTAGAAATTATGCATGATCAGGTTCGAATAGTCAGCATCATAGAAGATTTCCAAATGCGTACTCTTCTCAGTTCCTCAGTCGCCAAACTGGCATTACTCTAGTTTGCGTTGTTCAGTAACCCATATATTTCGACTAACTATTTGTTTGCGTTGTCAATGATGATTTCTCAACTGGTAATGCCACTTTCATTTCAGTAAATTATTTTATGTATATTGTGAGTAAATGTGACATGTCCATTTCAACAGCTGGTAGTGAAAAAAACGATTTTTTGAACCGAATTTGCTTTGTCGCTGTAACTAGTAAAAATGAAAAATGCGACGTCTGCATGATACACGGTATGGCATTATAATAGTTGTTACAAGTGAAACTCAGCTTCTGAATCGTAGGGAATACGATAAATCAATATATGAGCTGGCCTATTCATAGGAAATGTTGCGGAAAACGAGCATTCAACGAATAGCAGCAGGGTCAAGGTCAAAGAAGCCCTAGGCACCTACTGAAGTAATGTCATCCGGTCGCACATTATGTTTTAATCGCATTTGTTAACACACTGTTGTTTTGTTCCACACTGTAAATAATCATTACTGTAAAAGTTGTCCTGTACCTGTGGATGTTTTGTTCCCAAGTTGAAAGTAAGAAGCAAAGATGGGTGTTACATAGTATTAACTCTTTTAGGTGTAGGCTATAGATCCAAGGCCAAGCAAATGCCTTTTGTTTCCCTTTGAATGTAGTGCAATCGGATTCAGAATCGGAATCAACAAAGAGTAGGTGGAATTGAAATCTAAACATAAAATTTGTTGGAATCGAAATTGATAGTTTGGATGGAATCCGAATCAAACAAGTTAGTTTGAAGAGAGGGGGCTATAGATAGGATTAGCCCCCGAATATTTAGGAAATTGTTTGATATTGTGTTACAATTTGTGTTTGTGGGGGGGGGCTGAAAACAGGTTTAGCTCCCCAATATTTTGGGTGCTTTTGTTGACAAGCCTCAAGGGGGGGGTGCAAATTGAGGTTTTGAGATAGCCGGAAGAGCTCAAGAAATTTCGAACGCGGCGGCAAAAAAATGTCAACAGCACCCCCAGTCCGACAGCGGAAGGCAAAGTGGTGCTCCAGTTCTGGTTTCAGCCCCCCCAATATTAATTTCGTTCTGGCTCCAATGTTATTGAACATAATTTATTCTAATAATACAACATTTTGTTTGTAATGAATTCAAAATACAGTTATGTAATTGGACTTAGCCCAGGGTTGGGGCCGAACTACTCGTTACTCGTACTCGAGTACTGATTTTTCACGAAGTACTCGTTACTCATACTTTTATTCGCATATATTAAAGTACTTGTACTCGTTACTCATTAAAATATGAGTATTTACGAATACTTTGGGAGTACTCTGGGAATACTTTGTGTTTTATAACATCATGTATTATGATCTTCAGTACAAATATCTCATATTTTGCACTTATGTCATGATATCCTCATTGTATAAGAGCTGTGGGTTGTCATGAACACTGTTTACTGACTGGTTCAGATCACTTCAACAAGACTGGGAGACAGGATTGACCATCACATCAATGACCTATATTGGCACTTGAATGTCAAATAAACCCACAATGGCTTCAAATAGTCATCATCATCATCATCATCCTTTTGGCGGCCACAATCAGCTTGCTGATTATTCTGCCGCTCTTTGGGGGTTGCGAGGAGGTAGAATTTGATTTTGTTAAGAGAAGAATATCTAGAGTGACAGACCTATGGAGAACATTCGATCGCTATAAAAGTTTTAAATTAATAATAAAATAAACCCAAGTAAAACAAATTATAAGAAAAAAAACAAAAAACAAACAAACGCAAGTGAAATCAAATGTAAAACAATTACATAAATAATGAAATTAAAATTAAAATCCATACCCCTATACCTAGTCTAACTATATAATATATATTTTTGTGGCACCCTTGCTTTGAAAGTATCAAGGGTGCTGGCAGCTACAGCTGTTTCAGGCAGATCGTTCCAGTCTTTGATGGTATTGGGGAGGAAAGAATGTTGTCTGTACTTGGTTCTGCACTGGATCTGGCAGAGCTGCTGTGAGTGCCCTCTTCTTTGTCTGATCGGAGCAGGATGGAGTTTGGAGCGATCGACTACAGCTTGGTTCTTAATGATTTTATGTAACATGGTCAATCTTGCCACCTTTCTGCGGTACTGGAGGGAAGGCCATTTGAGTCTGTTGATCATTGTGGTGACGCTAGATGTCTTCTGGTACTGGTTGACCACAAACCGAGCGGCTCTTCTCTGGACTGAGTAGGCCTGACCAGTTGATGTTGTCTAATCCAGTCATACAGTCAGAAACTGGCTTCCCTTTGAAGATCTGTCACATCTCTTGAAAGGCATAGCTGTTTACAATCACATTGTCAACAGGCTCAAGGCTGCATGGGTGAATGAAATAGGGTTAGGTGGAATGGGGACCCAGGTGCAATGCTCAGGTGTAGGTCGGAATGTTCATACGCTGCAACATGGTCAGATAACTAGCTAAAAACTAGTGAAAAGACACTGAATGAAGTCTATGAACACTGATGATTGCTGCTGCCAAATCAAGCAATTGGTTTTAACGGAATGGACATGTTGATATGCTGCAAAATAAACTTACAAAGATTTATTTTGGTTTCTGTTATTCTTTCTCGCTACTAATAATATCAGTTCAATTAATCTAGACACCAGTTGATTGAAACAGCTAGAACATCAATATATAATTCTTATAGGATCTGCACATGCTACTCGGGGCTTCATCCAATATCAGATTTCTACCAGTCCAAATTTGTTTTGGTGTTACCAAATTTGGCAGAATGTGTGACTGCGCAGCTGGAGGAGCAGTTGGACACACGATTAACGAAACTTATATTAAGTATTTGTGCTCGAGTACTTTCAAAAGTACCCATACGAGTACTTTCAAAAGTAATCATATGAGTACTTTCAAAAGTAATCGTACGAGTACTTTCAAAAGTAATCGTACTCGTTACTCAAGTACTCTCTCATATGAAGTACTCGTTACTTGAGTACTTTAGTCGGGTACTCGCCCCAACCCTGACTTTGCCACATACAATTCTGTGTATATTTATAAAGTATACAAACTGGAACAAATTCCTTATCTTGTCTGACAGGCTATGTGTTGAATTTGGCATAGGCACACAATATTTTACAATTTATATTTTAAACAAACAAACAAACAAACAAAAAACTGCTAGTTAATACCGTTACTTGCCCCTTCTGCAAATGGCTGCCTGAGTCAGAAGGTGATAAGGGTGGCGAGTTCAGGGTGCTAAGTGGGTTGCACAGAGTAAAATCATGACCTCTCGAAGCAACAGAACAGGATAAAAATAAAACACACAATAAAAATAATGGTGATATTTTCTTGTGTCTTCAAATGGTGAAATATTAAATGTCTCATAAAATAGTAAATGAGTGAGAATAGTAAAATGTTCTAAAAACAGTGTAATTGTTCTAAAAGTAATGTAAATGTCTAGGTTATAAAAAGTGGGCTGCGATCAATCAATGACAATATTACAATTTACAGCCACAAAAGTGTACAAAGTGACAAGACGTCTTGTGCCCGTGCAATGAAACGTCAGAGGTCTTCACCCCCAGGGCGACTCTGGGTATAAAAGAACGTCTTGTGAAAAGGCCTGTTACTAGATAGTTTATAAGGGGACTGCCCCGCCTTAGTGTGTTTGTCTATATAACCTTACTGGGCCGGTGTACTGGTCTGGAAGGAGGTTCCGGTCTGAGAGTAAGTTCCGGTTCCGTTTTGCGTATTGCGCATGCGATTGTACATGTCAAAGGTTGGCGCCTACTTTCGGCCCGCAGCTGTATGGTCTGGAAGGAGGTTCCGGTCTGAGAGTAAGTTCCGGTTCTGTTTTGCGTACACACAGTACATGTCAAAGGTTAGCGCCTATTTTGAGCCAGCTTAACACGGTGTTTGCCGAAAGAATGTGTTTACGTTAATGATATGGTTACTTTTGTAATTGTTAGTATACATAACAAAACCTCATAATTAGCATAACTTGTAGTTATTTGCAAAAAAATTGATTATTTTGATGCCATTGTCTCAGAGCGTTGACGTTGTGTATCTTACGACTTCGTCACACAGAGCTGCAGTTTTCAGCGCTGTTTATACGCACAGCGGGTTTTGTGGTAAACACAAATCTCCGCATTTTAAATGACATGACACGTACTTATCTCCGTCAGTTTGGCATGTATGAAACTGATTTTTTGGGTATAATCTAGCAGGCTCATTGGGGGTGGTTCGTAGATTTATATTAACAAAAATTCGTTGGGGGTGGGGATCTTGGGGGGTAACAATTTATAAATGACACATATCTCTGTTAATTTCACATGTATGAAGCTGACATTTTGTGTGTGATTTAGGGTGTCCATTGGGGAAGTTTGTACATATAGTTTTTTTCAAAATTCATCCAGGTGGTGGAGGTCACAATTTTAAAATTGCACTTATCTCTGTCATTTTGTCATGTGTGGAGTTGAACTTTTGTGTTTGATCTAGCAAGCCCATTGGGATCTAGATATAATTTTTTTTTATAAATGTGGGGGTCACAATTTTAAAATGGCACTTATCTGGGCCAGCCATGCCTGTATGGGGCAGACATTTTATGCGATCTAGCGTACCCATTGGGACGGTTCGTAGTTTTATATTTTTTATAAATTTGTCCGGGGTGGCGGTCTGGGGGTCACAATTTTAAAATAGCACTTATCTCCATCAGTTCTGGAAATATGGGGCTGACATTTTGTGTGCAGTCTAGAAGTCCCATTGAGGCACTTCAAAATTCGTACGGAGGGTGGGGATCTCGGGGTCATCATTTCCAAAGAGTTTTTCTCAATGCAACTCCGAGTAACTCAACAATTCTTTAATAATACATTTATGGAAACGGGTCATGCATTCACGACTTACATAAGTAAACATTTATTATCATGTCAACGTGTATAATTATGTGTGACATAACAGTTCAAATAGTATTATTAAATGAAATATAAAATGTAAAAAATTATTTATTTACACAGATCAAAACTAGCCCTTTGTATAATACTGTGATGTTTCATCAGACAAGTGATCAAATGCAATTAAAAAATAAACCTATTGTTACAAATAATTATTAATTCGTAGATAACATTAGCCTTTCTGGTCATACATATTTATGTCGCAATCTAATGTAATGTAAATTAAACTGAGGAGATCCTTATGAAACTAAAGCTGTGATCGTTATTACGTTAAACAAAGTAACATAAAACAACAGGAATACACTAAAATGATTGGCATACATTTACAAAGAACCAAACCACGTAGCCCGTTATATAACGCTGCACTCGCTTGCAATACAACATTGCTACAAATAAAGTATATCATAATATTTAATCAGCCAAGTAATATAAAATTAAATTATTCAGAAATAAAACCATTGTCACAAGTAATCATTAATTCATATATAGCATGACTGCATGACTGTAACAATAATAAAGTAAGATATTTATATAGCGCCATAATCACACAGTGCTCTATGGTGCTTTACAATACAATCATAATACCAAACCTGTATAGTTAGATCATTAAAATATTAAGTTACATATCATAAAAACAATACAACTAAGAATCGTACATTGAATTAACAAACAATTTAAATATAAGGGCATTATACCTAAAACATAGATAATGAATAAACTCATTTAAATAATAAATTACACTAAGAGCCATCAAATATTAGGATGAGGTGAGATTAAAATAGTAAGATGACAAACTAAAGTGTATATTCAGTGCTGCATGTGCCATTACTGTTTCTTGTATTGCAGGAACTCTGCTAATACTGCCTTTCTGAAATCATCGACATGGCACTGGCGTATCTTGTAAGGTGGTACTCCAATGATGATGGCCTTTGCATACTGGAATACAGATACACATTAATGTTAACAATTCTTTACATAAATAATACACTCATCTGAAAACATATCATCCCTTAATAACATACATAGATACAGGTCACAATTTTCCTTTGCTATTTCTGTGAAGCATACTACTTTACGCAAACCTACTTGGTAGTGTGATAACATGCTCAATGTTACTGTAATCGAGCTGGCAGTTAGTGTGTATCATGTGAAGTTTTCATTCCTACATCAGTAAGGGACGTTTTATGTAACCAGCATTGATAGAAAAACTGTTCAAATATATAACATAGCAAATGTCATGTAGGAATATGCCAGGAAACAGACTATTGTGTCTCTGTGTATATAGCACCATGTGGAGGATTGGCACATTTGCTGTTGTTTTTCTTCAAATTGGCAGGAATTTATTGTCTTAATATATCCTAAATTACAATTAATGGTAAGACCTAATTGTTTCTCAAATGATGCTCACCATCATTCTGAACACACCACAACTGTGGCTGTCTTCCTGCTGACCACATCGTACATTTATGGCTGTCCATATCTCCAATGGCAAGCCCAGCTTTCCATTTCTCACTTGCGTGTACTGCCTGGAAGAAGGACAGAAATCCGTTCACATTTATCAGTCATTTCGCACCTTAATTCAGGCATCTCTTAAAAATAACGGAACTTACGAATACAGAAACAATATCCATGCTATCCAGATATCACAATTATTTGCAAAGTGTATTGAAACTATAGTCTGACTACAGGGCACATGTTAAAATAACCTATATACTCCTGCTTAAAACATATCACTAAACCGACAACAGGCATGACTGAAAGGCTTGTTACCATAAACACTGAAGTAGGCAACAAGCCCTGTCTCCACTGTTTTATTACACCAATGAAAACATGGACATGTGTAAAGACACACATAATCAATAAGTGGTGTTATAGCAGTTGTTAACTAACGTAGGGCTAGAAACTAAAAGAAAGTGATTGTAGTGCACACAAGCAGTAGGAATGGTCGCACTGGTTCGTTGGAAGGTAATACTTACTGCCATAGGGCGACAAACTTGTTTCGTCTCGTCTCCTGCTGAAGTGAGTCCAGCACTGCGACTGTCTTGTCCTGTGTATTTGCCACCAGCAGGAACCAATGGTTCTGGTGGCAGATGGGCAGCATGATCCAATGGTAGTTGGCAAAGCATACCTAGGGAAAAATAAGTAACACACATTACTGCTTGTAAAAAAGACATATAAGTGTAAGGGTATCACAGTTTGAACCCATTGTTACTTGAACAAAATCAGACTAACTCACTCAACAATGTACAGGTGGTCGAAACTTAATAATATAATATTAACACATTTATTAGCCTAAGCTACAAATAACATAGTTAAATAATTTACAGATAATCAAATATATTAGTATTTTTGATTACATTTTAAATAAAATGTGTGTTATTTACAGTTTCTACATGGTGTTCCATTATTTTGACTTCTGGCAGTTTAGTTCAACACCAGTTTACCTTTTTGTTACAGTTCTTTCATCACATCATACTATATCTATACTATTTCTTGTGTGTGAATTGATTGGAAATAATGCTCACGGAAAACCCCCACACGGACAAAATTCCCGTCATGGACATAGCATGTCATGGACAAAATCCATAATGGACTTAGCCCCTAACAATAAGTTATTGTCATATGTTTAGTTTTGTTTTACAATTATTATGTCACACATATTACCTTACCTTACCTATCCTCTTCGGGCCTTGTGGCCCATAAGGCTGCTGTGCGACTCCGCCACCTCGCCCTGTCAACGGCTATGTGTCTGGCTTTGCTCCAAGTTGCCCAGCCCAGTTGCTTCCGTTCTTTTTCCACTGTGGTTCTCCACGTTGTTTTTGGTCGACCAACTTTTCTTGTTGTCACACATATTAACACTTCATAATTTATTCATTTGATAGAAGAAATAAGAATGACATCAGTAACTTTGTATCATTCTTGGTCATGGGTTTTGTGCATGACAGATTTTTACTGTGACAGGTTACGTTCTATTCTCATGAACAACTACTAACCTGGTCAAACAGCCATGTCGTGAACTGACCCTTATCCAGCAATATTGCCAAAAAACAGGGTAGTACATAAACATCAGTGTTTTCTGTGGAGAGCTTGCCAAGGTATGCATGTATCACCTGTAACAATCAATTGTCACTTTCAATATATTTAATTACATATTGTAACTTACTTTAGAAATTTAACCACACCCAGTAAGGTAGGTGGACATATCACCATAATGATGTTTATGAATAATGAAAGAACTCGATGTCATATAAAAAAACTATCATGTTTATATTGCCTGTTAATACAGTGTAAATGCACTCAACCTATTCAACCTTTTGAACATATGTGTATATGTGTGTGTGTGTGTGTGTGTGTGTGCGCATGTGCGTGCGTGTGTAAGAGATGTATGTATATATATACATGCACGTTTTTTAAGAAAATAACATACTTGGTCATTTAGCCATTCCCCTGGTGAAAGGGTGATCAAGTCTTTTGATGTCATGCTGATGCCACCAACTGTCACCTTAGCAGGAAGACTGTATGGAGTCTGTGATGCAGGAAGACTTTGTGGAGTCCATGTGGAAAGAAGACTGTGTGGAGTCCGTGATGCAGGAAGACTGTGTGGAGTCTGTGTGGAAAGAAGAGTGTGTGGAGTCTGTGTGGAAAGAAGACTGTGTGGAGTCTGTGATGCAGGAAGACTGTGTGGAGTCTGTGTGGAAAGAAGACTGTGTGGAGTCTGTGTGGAAAGAAGAGTGTGTGGAGTCTGTGTGGAAAGAAGACTGTGTGGAGTCTGTGTGGAAAGAAGACTGTGTGGAGTCTGTGTGGAAAGAAGAGTGTGTGGAGTCTGTGTGGAAAGAAGACTGTATGGAGTCTGTGTGGAAAGAAGATTGTGTGGAGTCTGTGTAGAAAGAAGAGTGTGTGGAGTTTGTGTGGAAAGAAGAGTGTGTGGAGTCTGTGTGGAAAGAAGACTGTGTGGTGTCTGAGTGGAAAGAAGAGTGTGTGGAGTCTGTGTGGAAAGAAGACTGTGTGGAGTTTGTGTGGAAAGAAGACTGTGTGGAAAGAAGAGTGTGTGGAGTCTGTGATGCAGGAAGGTGAGGTGTGTGGTAGGGTTTCAGCTGGTCATAGGCCACCTTTGTCTTCAAGACCACTCCAGCTTTGTTTGCCAATGTCACCTGATAGTTTGGCCCAATGTTTGTGATCCTGAGGAAAGGGAACATGTATTAGAAATATGTTTATTATCTCGCAGGGATTCTGTCCACGATATCATCCCCATCTTGTGGTGACACAAGTTTTCTCTAGCGACCATGGTGTGTCATAGCATTTATCAGACAAACCCAAGTAAGCTCTCTTGAAGAGATAACATTTTTTTCTCTGAAAAGTGGGTAAGTAATACAACATACAATTAAAAAGTCAAGTATTAACACATCTAACTTAGTATTTTTTTAAAGCGATTATTACATGTGAACCATTTATCCCATTTATTGAGGATAAGTTTTAATTAAGGTAAGTAGTTAATTATGTTACCTGCACGGGCCTATCCATTGGGGTTGTAGTTTGCCACCCTTCCTCCCGACATTCCTCATATGTCTTCTCAGGACCATGTCCCCTATCTTGAAGCAAACGTTTTGACTCCCTTTGTTTGCCGCTCTTGTGCAGTTTTGACATTTGCATGAACCTGGAAAATTCATGGTGCTATATAGGACTTTCTTGGATGGGAGGCTTAAATGTAAAAACTTGCCAGTTAGAAATAACCATCCTATTTATATATATTCCATAAGACAGAAAGAACACAAAATTAAAATAATGCAATATTAGTGGAATACATCAACAAAATATACCAATATTTATGTCTGTAGCCAGGTACTCATTCATACAGCTGAGTGAACTGAAGCACTGTAGAGTAAATAAACTTGCCCAATATTTGACACCGTCGCACAGGATTCGAACCCAAGAGTTAGAAGCTCTTACTGCTGTGCTTCTGTGCTCCATGTGAAAAGTCATAAACAATTGTCTACAAATGAATACTTTTATACACCTGCTCATGAACCCTATCCACCTGTTCCACTACTTCATTTACATATCTGTCCACATCCTCGTCCATGAATGTTGGAATGTCGACATCTTCCTCACGGTCACCATCATCCATCTATATAATAAATCTGATTTGAAAATACTACAGAGATATTACTGTCAAATGCTGAAGATGGCCAGTGCAGGAAAGTTTTTTGAGTCACATTGAATATTATAAATATGTAAAAAAAATTGAATTGCACAAAAATCAATACCACTTCCATGCAATATATGTGTGATATAAATAAATGTAGTTATGTAAATGTATGACAACTAATAAATTGTTATTGCATTACAATCATTACATAAATAAATAATTACGTATAAAGGCGTATATCATTATGGCATTCAGCAATGAATATAAGCTATGCAGATACAATAATGATCTAAGCACCTCGACAGGCAGACGTGGGTGACGGTTAAACATCAGGAAAAATGGGGTGCATTTTGTTGATGCCTGTCGTTGCGTGCGCATACTGAAGGCCACCTCTTCCAGATATTCATCCCAGTCATCCTGATGTTCACATGTCAGCTTACTCAATCTAGTCTTGAGCGTCTGGTTCGTCCTACAACAAATTTATATGGTCAATAGATGTAACGTTTATAAGAATAATGTTCTTTTCCCAATAAGTATATATATATATATATATTAATAATGTATACTACTACCAGTGATAACAGTAATATAATGATATTTATAAATACAATATGTAATTCTTTATTTGGGTCAGTCTAACAAAAATATCAGTTGTTAAATTGTTTTACATGTTTAGAAATTAAAAACATAAGCATATTTGCTAGTCATATTAATACAAGTTTGTTAAGTTACACCAAAAAATAAGCATTTTTGAAGAAAAAACATGTTAAAAGAAAGCAATGTTTTTATTCATAATGAAATTCATTTTATATGTATTAAGAAATGCTTGAAATGTTTGCATTTTCAGTTATATCATTATACATATTAAATTAATAAAAAAATTGTGAGAGATACAGTTAATCATATGGATCCAATATAATTTCAAAAATCTCATACACATGTCAAGACGTGAGTTAGAACAAACCAATCCAATCACTAGGAAATAACTAACAACTATTAACAGAGCATGTAACTTTTAATTTGTGAACTTTCTTCACTATGTAATATTTCATAGTACAATCTTAATTGCTACTTCTCATCAAGTCTGTTAGTTTGTGGATGATATGCAGCCATAACCATTCGGTCAATGTTGAACTTCTTGGCCAAGTCAGTGTTGATGTGATTTACAAATTCTCGACCTTGGTCGGACAGTAATTTCTTGGGGGCACCATATCTGTAAAAAGAGTTTGCTTTAAAACGACCTGTCTGTTCCATTACGCGGAATCATCCACTCAAGCCAGGGGTAGTATTAGCAGGAAGGCCAATTACTCTTTTGATTGTGTGAACCAAGTGAATGCACTGAACAGCACAGGGCAATTGCTGTTAACTACACTTTTTTCTTATTATTTTTCTTGGATGTACAGGTACAAGTAGTAACAATTATTATGTCATTTATTTATATACTGTTACATGTCTAACTTATTTAAATTACCTATGCATGTTTTCTTATTAACATTGTCTGGCAGTGTGTTAATATTATGTGACAGTTACTGTATATGTTTAATTTGTAGGGACGTTTTACAATTTGCTGAATTAAAGTTTAACAATCAAGGAATGACTTGCCTGCAAATGAAGCTTTTCAGGCTTCGTACCACGCACTCGCCAGTCTTCCGTCTTAGGGAGTACAACTCCACGTACTTCGTGAAGTAGTCTGTCATGGTCATGACGTATTTATACCCATTCTTGGTCTCAGGTAGTGGGTCTACAAATTGAGCTTAATTAATTTTGGATAATAACATGACATAGATTCCTTTACAAGGGGCTTCAAATTTAAATTACCTTTATTATTCAGTTGAAGTGAAAGCCTATACAAATGGAATGAACATGAAAATGTTTGAATGGCACCATGGAAAGTGTCTAACATTACCCTCTTCAACATCGAACATCACACAATATCATCTGCCCCTCGACAACAAAAATATATATAATATATAAAAATATCCAACATTACCCTGTTGTTGACACTAACAATTACCCCCCACCCATTGACACAGAAAATATCCAAAACTACCCTGTTGTTGACAGCAAAAATATCAATACTATCTCCTTTTTACACTGACAATCTTCAACATTATATTAAGTAAAGATAATGTCATTGAATTTCATATGACATGGCCTACCTTTGAGGTCTATTCCCACCATATGCATTGGCGCCACAATCTTTATAGGTGTCAGCTTTGGCGCTACTGTTTTAACTTTCTCATATCGTTGACATCCATCACATTTTGAAATCTGCAATATAAGTAAGATAAGAACAAGTAACATAAAGAATGGACGGTTCAATGACGTGATTGACTACACTGGCATGAATTTTAGCACAGCACTTACATATGTTGGTGTATTATTGTTGAATTATACAAGTATTTAAAACAACATAGGGCATTGTATATAAATATATATGTATTTATATGAAGTCATTGTAGGTTATTGTTTCCTAAACATTTGGCACTATTATATTGTACAGCCATTCCCGCAAAAAGTGTACTATTCACACTCAAAAATGAAAAGTTAGACACACAAAATTCCTGTACAGAAACATATTTACATAATACTGACATTTGTAATAACAGACAGGATCCAGCAAATATAGATATAATATATTATGTTATATATATATTTATTATATATATATATACATATTATATGTTAATCACTTACGTAAGCTTTTACATCACCTTTCAGCCCTTTCCAATAGAAACGCTGGGTAATCTTGTCCACGGGGGCATTAATGCCACTGTGGCCAGCATGGGGCGCAGAGTGGCTCTGCCACAAGATCTTCTCCTTCTCTTTTTCGTCAGTGACGATCTTTTGGTGGATGTGCGTGTTTGGTGGAATGTACACTAGTGCTCCAGTTTCTGCAATTATTTAACATAATCATACAAAAAAGATGACACAAATATATTATATAAAATATTTGCAAAAACATGTCATAATTGTAAAAAGTTATGGTAGAAATATGGAAAATGTACATTATGTAGAGTGGGCAATTGAAACTTTTACCACTGCATAATACATATTATTATAATGCTATACAGTGTCCAAATGTTAACATTGCCTCACAATTCCTATTATATCATACATATTAACTATATGTTTACTTATTTCCAATAATAAAAAATCACATTCCAAAGGTTTACAACTCATGAACTAATGAAACCATTTACACAACACTTGGTGGAACTGTTCTCTGCAGTGTAGATCACACAGTTGCAATTGAAACATGCATGCTGATTATGGTGAATGTATCATAAGATGATAAAATCACAATTTAGTAAAATAGTCACAAGATGGTAACCATGCATCAGTTATGTGCAAAATATACATATACAAATGTAAATTACATTTATTCTAGCTATGCTATTCATTGTTCATAAAAAGTAATAATATAATGTATGTGGAGCGCAGTAGCACAGCAGTAAGAGCTCCGGACTCTCGACTGAGAGGAAGCAGGTTCGAATCCTATGCGGCGGTGTCAAATTTTGGGAAAGTTCATTTACTCTGCATTGCTTCAGTTCACTCAGCTGTATGACTGAGTACCTGGCTATAGACAGTGGTGGATATTTGTGTACGAATAGTCTTCACGCATTAATCACAGCGTGGCTGAATACTTCCAAGAGAAGTTGAGATGGTGTTCGATTGAACAGGTCTGCCAGGGAGTAAAGTGTAAAACGCATCGCGCAGTCCTAAGGACTGGATACTGCGCTATATAAGAATTTACATTTGTTAACGTATAATTATCTTATTTGTTAAACATTATGGATGCCAAGACGTCACATGATGGTATTTATAAAATATAACACAACACAATAATTAAATACCGAGTATAAAATATTGTTCTATGATCAATCACTTTTATTACAACAAAGTAACTCAATATACTATGAAGATTCCTTCAAATATAAACAATTTGGTATGCTTGCATACCTAAACTTATTTAGTGTAGGAAACGTCAAAGAATATTGAGAGCAGGCATGGGAAACTAACTTTGAAAATTATTTAAAATACATCAACTCAGATATTTTCCAGTTAAATTAATTAATATCATACTTTTATCAGGTCAATTAAATTAAATTAACCTCCCAGTTTTTTCAATAAATTAAAATTAACAAATAACTTTCATTTAATTAACATTCGATTTAAACTAACTTCAATTAAGAGGCTAACTGGTAACTGTCTGTAACAGGCCAAGCAAGCTAATAAAGCACAATGACATTGTACAAACTTATCAAAAACTTGAAAGTACAATATTAGAATTTAAGTTAAATACTGTATAGCTGAATTGTGTTCAATTTCATATTTTTAACCCAGCCCTGAAGTGCCTTATCATCCACTGGACATTCACAGTTCACCCAGCTCAGTCACTGACTGTCCCTGGCTTCATTTCAGATTGTACAAACAATTGCCTGAACCTAACTAATTGCTTTCATGTCAGTTGGGTCACTGGCTGCTACTAGTGTGCACTTAGAATTTACATCTAATGACAACAGGCCTGTGAAAACCACCTGAGGCATAACATTGACTTAGAATCAAGCTTGCATATTATACATGTGGGTAATTTTCATGTTACAGCTTGAACCTGGAGCACCAAACGCTTAGGAATTAATATACGACCCCCACAATAGGGTCGTTTCAAGATACTCCATATATTTATATATGGGAGACATCACCAGTACATATCATGTATTTAGATTTTCAGAAAGCTTTTGACAAAGTGCCACATCAAAGATTACTACTTAAACTATAGGTCCATGGCATAGGAAATGGTATAATTAACTGGATAAAAAAATGGCTGATTGACAGAAGACAAAGGA
>JAHLWY010001550.1:0-18422 GCA_020002185.1 Paraescarpia echinospica | reverse complement strand
CGTCTAATCTACACTGTTCCTTTACTAATGCAACTTCATGTCCTCTAGTCTTTCTATCTTTCTTAACTGAAAAAAATATATTTCTATCAATATTTTCATAACCATTCAATATTTTAAACACTTCTAGCTGATCTCCTCTCAATCTCCTGGTCTCTAGTGTTGTTAATCCACATTCTTTTAGGCGTTTTTCATAACTAAGATCCCTAAGTTTTGGTATCATTTTAGTCGCTCTCCTCTGTACTCTTTCTAGCATATCTATGTCCCTCTTGCGGTATGGCCTCCACGCTTGTATACACTATTGTAAATGAGGCCTAACTATTATTTTGTACAGCGGTATTATTAGTTCTTTTTCTTTATATGCTATATTTCGCCTAATCAATCCAAGGATTTGATTTCCTTTTGAAGCTGCAATTCCACACTGCTCTGAAACCTTCATGTCAGCACTAATTGTCTTTTTCTTTTACAGTAGTATTTAGTACAGTTCCCCCCATTGTATATTCTACATATTCGTTCCCATGTCCTGTGTGAAGGCATTTACATTTCCCAAAATTGAACAACATTTGCCACTTTTCAGACCATTTGATCAACCTGTCAAGATCATCTTGTAAATGCTGTCTATCTCCATCACTTTTAATCCGTCTAAACACTTTTGTATCATCTGCAAATTTCAACACCTTGCTAGTTATATCATCGTCCAAATCGTTTATATATATTAAGAATAATATAGGTCCCAGTACTGATCCCTGTGGAACCCCACTCAAAACTGATTTCCAGTTTGAAGCCTCCCCATCAACAACTACCCGTTGCCTTCTGTCAATCAGCCATTTTTCTATCCAGTTAATTATACCATTCCCTATGCCATGGGCCTTTAGTTTAAGCAGTAATCTCTGATGTGGCACTTTGTCGAAAGCTTTTTGAAAATCTAAGTAAATGATATCTACTGGTGATCCATCATCTACCCACTTAGTGATATCTTCCAAAAAACATAACATATTTGTTAAGCATGACCTCGCTTTTAGAAACCCATGTTGAGATGGGTTTATCAAGTTATGTTTAACAAGAAAATCCACCATGTGATCTTTAATTAGTCTTTCTAATAATTTACAAATCACCGATGTTAAACTAACTGGTCTATAATTATTTGACTTGTTTCTCGAACCTTTTTTAAATAACGGTATAATGTTTGCTTCTTTCCATTCTAAAGGAACCACTCCCTCTTCTAATGACAAGTTGAAAACTTTTGCAAGCGGTATGCTAATTTGTTCTACAATTTCCAATAGTAGTTTGGGTGGAATACCATCCGCTCCAGGTAATTTATTATCCTTCATAGCCCTAATTTTCTTAGCTACCATTCCTGGGGTTACAATTAACTGTCTTAAATAGTCTGATTCTGCCCCCTTGAACGTAACCTCTGGTACTGGCAATGAACCAGTGTCTTCTCTGGTAAACATTGAACTAAAATACTCATTCAGGTCTTCTGCCATTAAGAATCCTTCTGATATTATATTTCCAGCACTATCTTCTAGAGGACCGACCTGATCCTGAACTTTCTGTTTGCTTCGAACATACGCATAAAAACTCTTGCTGATATGTTTTATATTACAAGCTAATTTGTGTTCATAGCTTCTCTTTGAATGTCTAGTTTCAGCTGTAGCTTGGTTTAGTGCTTCTTTATAAATGTTGTAGTCTTCGTCATTTCCAGTACGTCTATAAGACTTTCACATCATTTGTTTATACTTAATTTTTATAATTGCTTCTTTCGATAAGTGTTTTTTTTTTAACCGTTTCCCGTGTTTTTTTAAGGGAACAAATTTGACGATGATGCATTCAATTTCACTCTTTAAGATATTCAAGCATTCTGTTGCTGTCTTATTCTTCAGTGTGTTATTCCAGTCTATCTTTGCTAAATAGTTCCTTATGTCCTTATATTTTCCTTTGTGGAAATTTCTCCTGTACAGCTTTTTACTATTCCTTTCTGATTTTACTTTGATGGTAAAATGTATCTGGTTGTGATCACTATTCCCCAGTGGCTCACATATCCTGACATTGTCAACTAATTCATTCTGTGAGGACAAAACTATGTCTAACACATTCTCTCCCCTAGTTGGTTCTAGCACATGTTGAGAAAGGAAACTATCTTGTACTAAAACTAAAAACTTGTGGTCCTCACATCCCATACTCTGTAGAGATTTCCATTTTATATGCCCATGGTTGATATCCCCCATAATAACACAGTCCCGTTTGCTCACTTCCCTTATAGCGTTTTGTATTTTTTCATTCTCTTCTATGTTTATGTTTGGACTTCGATAAACTAATCCAACCGTTAACGTTGAGTTTCCTGTAACTATGTTACACCAAACAGCTTCTTCGCAATCTGCTTCTCTGTCTAATTTTATTTCATAAGACTGGATATATTATTTAATATATAAAATAACTCCACCTCCCCTTCTTCCTATTCTATCTTTCCTAAACATTACATATCCTGTCGGTCCCAATTCGGCATCTGATACATCGGTGGTTGCCCACGATTCGGTTATACATATTATGTGAGGGTCAATATCTTCTACCATAATGTTTAGTTCATTTCTTTTGTTTACTACACTCCTTGCATTTAAACAAACACATTTATATCCAGCTTCAGAACAGTTTCCCAGACTGTTCTTTGCTGAATTATTTTTGTTGTCTTTATCTATGCCTCCAGTTTCAGGCTTCTCTGCGAGTCCCCCCTGCGAATTTAGTTTAAATAGATGCAACCTGTCCCACTGTCAACAGATCTCAGCAGATTCTCTGAGAATACTGCTGCCCCCTTTCCACTTAGATGGAGGCCATCTCTCATGTACATATCTTCTCTCCCAACAAAGTACCCCCATAAATCTATGAATCCCACGCCCTCTTCTTCACACATCTGCTCAACTAGTTTCTGTATGAAACCCCCCTTCCTCCCATTACTGGCAAAATTCCTGAGAGAACAACCTGTTCCACTCTTGTCTTCTTTAGCTTCCTTACTAGATGTCTGTACTTCTGAACTATCCCAGTTGTTCCCTTCTTGTCTGCATTGTTTGTCCCTACGTGTACTAGTATAGACCCTCCCTTGCCATGCCCCAATACCTTCTCTACCCTTTCGGTCACATGCTCTATCCTAGCCCTCGGTAGACATACAACAACGTCCTTCCCCTCGCATATAGTCTTGTCTGTTTTTCTCAGAATTGAATCGCCCATAAACACTCTCTCTTTTCTCCTTGCCCCCTCAATCACTGCCTCGGAGTAGCTCCTCCGGTTTGCATTTGTCTGGTTGTTGTCTTTTCCTCTTGCCGTCTTCTCTCCTGTCACATTCTCTTCCACGCCCTTCTTTCCTGTCACGTTTTCTCTTGTCCTCTTTCCTCCTGTCATCTTCTCTTCTAGCACATTTACTCTCACTTCCTTTCGTCCCTTCATCTTTCCTCCCATCACATTTTCTTCTCTCCTCTCCCGTCCCTTTTACCCAGCTACCTCCTTCATTACGATCATTTTCTCCTCTGTCACCTTCACGCCTGTCATGTTTTCTGTTTTTTGCTGAACACTCTGTCTTCTTCCATCAGTCTTCTGTCTCACAGTCTTACCAACTGCCTCTGTGGTATCTACCTCTTCACCACCTGTATCGCTATCGCGTCTCTCCTCGTTCTCTACAGTCTGACTACTTGTTGATCTATCCCCACTGACCCGTTTTCTTTTCCTCTGCCGAACACTTTTCCTCCGTCCCTCTGTCGCACACACACACGCAGGCGCACGCGCACGCATGCGCGCAGAATATGTCCAATAAAATATCCTTCTTAACTCCGAATAACTCGTATATAGGCCTAATCTTATTTCGTCACATTACAAACCAACCAAATCTTTACGTTGAAACATTATTCTCGAAACTCCTTAGGAGCAGATTTCTAATTGATCACCGTCTTTGTATAATTCGTGGCGTCGGATTATGTTGGAAGAATCGAAGCAGATGCTATAACGACGGACGTTTGGGCTTTTTATGAGGACTAATGCACTCACGCGAGCGTGTTGCGCGTGCAGAATACGGAGAGACGATAGACCACGATCCGCAAGCAATTCAACTCCATTTCCACGGCATCTCCGTGCCGGGACATACGAGACATTCATATACCAAGCGGCAGCATCACCAAATCGAATCAAGCTATATCCGTTGTGTTGAGGACTACCATCGTCAAGGAAATGTGTATTTAATCAGAAGTAATGTATATACAAAGTAATCCCATCCCCTTTGTCTATCCCTGTCGGCACACGCGAGGTGTCAGTGTGGCCTTTCGCCGTAAACACGATGCCAGTCCCTTGATGAAGCGGCAGCAAACATATGTGGCAGCCGCAACTTGTATGTCAAGCTAACGATGCGAGTAGTGAGAACTAACCGACCGTTGCATGGGCTCACGCTCGGCCGTGCTCCGTTAGTTGGTTGTGCACATATCAGACAGCTCTATTGACAGCGTCCATCAGCCCCGCTTGTGTCTGACTGGCCGGTCGTCATCCTGACAGTGCGAGTATATGGAGTCAGAGCAAGATTAACCTCCCTGTGGTTTCATAATATTAGAAGTAGTAGTAGTAGTAGTAGTAGTAGTAGTAGTAGTAGTAGTAGTAGTAGCAGTAGCAGTAGCAGTAGTCGTAGTCGTAGTCGTAGCAGTAGCAGTAGCAGTAGCCGTAGCCGTAGCCGTAGACGTAGTCGTAGCAGCAGCAGCAGCAGCAATAGTAGTTGTATTAGTAGTAGTAGTAGCAGTAGCAGTAGCAGTAGCAGTAGCAGTAGCAGCAGCAGCAGCAGCAGCAGCAGTAGCAGCAGTAGCAGTAGCAGCAGCAGCAGCAGTAGCAGTAATACTAGTAGTAGCAGTAGCAGCAGCAATAGTAGTTGTAGTAGTAGTAGCAGTAGCAGTAGCACTAGCAGCAGTAGCAGCAGCAGTAGCAGCAGCAGTAGCAGTAATACTAGTAGTAGCAGTAGCAGCAGCAGCAGCAGCAGCAGTAGCAGCAGCAGCAGTAGTAGTAGTAGTAGTAGCAGTAGTAGCAACAGCAACAGCAGCAGCAGCAGTAGCAGTAGTAGTAGTAGTAGTAGTAGTAGTAGTAGCAACAGCAACAGCAACAGCAACAGCAACAGCAGCAGCAGCAGCAGTAGTAGTAGTAGTAGTAGCAACAGCAACAACAACAGCAGCAGCAGCAGCAGCAGCAGTAGTAGTAGTAGTTGTAGTAGTAGTAGGAGGAGGAGTAGTAGTAGTAGTAGTAGTAGCATTAGTAGTAGTAATTGTAGTAGTAGAAGTAGCAGTAGTAGTAGTAGTAGTAGTAGTTGTAGTAGTAGTAGTAGTATTTGCAGCAGCAGCAGCAGCAGCAGCAGTAGTAGTAGTAGTAGTCGTAGTAACAACAGCAGCGGCAACAGCAGTTGTAGCAGTAGTAATAATAATAATAATATACCTAGAAAGTGATTATATTTGAAATTTGAAAATTTATTTTATGTGAATTGAGTGCAATAGATGATGGAGAGACATAACGACAAAAGCAGAAGAAACTACTGAGTGATGTGGACCAGGCACGGGGGCGATGGGGAGAATAAAATGCAATAGATGAGACATACTAGCAGATTCAGTGCTAGCATGTACTGGCAGTGAAACGACGCGTATTAGGAGGAGTGTAGTTGTAGACGGGGAGGTGATCGTTTCCAGAACAATTTGGCTATTTTGATAAATATTTATGAGCCGTGCATGCATGCTTTTTAAAAGAGATGGGGGTAAGTGTTTTTTGTTGAAATATGATCAACATTGTAACGACATGATGGAGTAAAGAAATTTAAGATCTTTCTCAGGTACAGTTTTTTTTATAATCTCACAAAACGTCAACATGACCTCCAGTGGGAGAGACAACCTTTCCCTAGCCCTAGCTTCTCGACCGAGAGAACCCGAGTTCGATTCCTGTGCTGCCGTGTTGAACCTTGGGCAAGTTCGTTCACTCTACGTTGCTTAAGTTCACTCAGCTGTATGAATCAGTACCTGGTTAGAGACAGTGGTGGATATTTGTGTACGAATAGTCTTCGCGCATTAATTGCAGCGTGACTGGTTGCTTCATAAAAAATAATTAACTCGACTCGAGTCACTGATCTGAATAAATGTGATTCGAGTCCCACGATTAATTACTTGGTTGTGTGACCGGTGGACATTATTTACGTTCACCAAAAGTTTGATTGGCAGCAAAATCACGATTGTATCTCAAACGCACAACACGGAAAGAAACACGCACACATTTAATCCGGACGTTATCTGGAGACATGTTACCTTCAGAATCAGCATGGGTCAGAGAATGACAGAGAGAGAGAGAGAGAGAGAGAGAGGGGGAGAGGGAGAGAGAGGGAAAGAGAGAGAGACAGAGAGACAGGAGGAAGGGGAGAGAGAGAGAGGGAGAGGAGGGAAGAGACGGGAGAGGGGGGATGGGGGGAGGGGGGGGAGACGGGAGAGGGTGGGGAGGGAGGAGGGAGGGAGGGGGGGGAGACGGAGACAGGGGGCAGAGACGGGGAGACGAGAGGAGACGATGAGGAGGGAGGTCTGATGGGAGAGGAGAGAGACGAGGAGAGAGAGAGAGAGAGAGAGAGAGAGAGAGAGACAGAGACAGAGAACGATAGAGAGGAAGTCTGATAGAAAGAGAGAGAGAGATAGAGAGAGAGAGAGAGAGAGAGCGAGAGAGAGAGAGAGAGAGCCAGACAGACAGACAGACAGACAGACAGACAGACAGACAGACAGACAGACAGACAGACAGACAGACAGACAGACAGACAGACAGACAGACAGACAGACAGACGGACGGACAGACAGACAGGCATGCAGGCAGACAGACAGACAGACAGACAGACAGAGAGATTGCATGACGTCTGTGTGTGGGTGCGCGTATGTGCGTGTGTGCGTGTGCGTGTGTGCGTGTGTGCGTGTGTGCGTGTGTGCGTGTGTGCGTGTGTGCGTGCGTGCATGTATTAATGAGTACGCACGCGTACGCCAGGATAATTCTAACCAAAATTACAACGGAAACATCATACAATTTAAATTAGTTTCGTTAAATCTTTCGCTGAGCCTCAACCACATACCACCGGTAACCAATAGAACACTTGGTGTGACACTTCGTTCCTAATGCACGGTTCTACCTTAATTAAGGCGTCTGTCCTGGGTAAGTAATAACACTAAACTGGATGTAACGGTCCGTGGCATATAACGTCTGCTAGACCGTAGCCCCGAGCGCCGAACCACGAGAACCGATGATGAACGCACATGCGCATGTGACGCACGAGTTGGAAATGGCAGGTCCTATGTCACTGCATATGTTAATATGGCGGGTTGTATCACCGACTTGCGTTTTCTGTTTTCGCCATGTGTTAACTTAACTGGCATCTCTGTCTCTGAGACGGAAACTGCTTCCGCAATCCTACACACTTTCATGTAATCCGTGATTGCCCTGACGTTTATGTAGCGTATCTCTTTACTTGGTATTTACGCGAATAAAATACGTTACTTGCGTCGTATTGCATATTTTATAATGTTATGACTACTTTCGTACTTATTTTTTACTGTTATCTGTATTTTTCCATAGGACCCACTCTTCATTTCCGGAACTTCGTCTTGATTGATCCTTCTCACTGAAATCACGTTAGATAACCCGTAAAGAAAACAGAACATGGCGTTAACTCCGTGTTTCGGTTTGTTTCGTCTGTGCCATACTCGTACACTCTATATCTGACGATCGTTTATTTCTTCGTTCTCTGCAGACATTATTCTTATTAAAGTCAGATTTAATTCACCAATGTCTGCCTCCGTGATCATGACAGCGCACCTAATTCTAATTCACCCGTGTAGGTTAGTAAATAAACACATTTGCTTGATGTGTTCGGAAACAAATTCTGCACATATCCTTTGATTACCATTGGTCAATCAACTTTGCAACATGTTTCGTGCCAACTGTTTAACCTATCTAAATGTAGGCCTACCATTACTGGCCTTCTCCTAAATTAGAACATCTTTGGGGTATGTATAATAAATAGCGTATGTCGGACGGGAAATGACTTTCGTGAGTAGCTATTAGCGCGCCCGTTGCGATGATGAAATCCATCTGGTGGCACGTGTTTACCGCCATCAGCGTACTGGCATTCAGCGTGAAATTCCTCCCTCGAGGTCATCATGAAGACCCCGAACGATGGCGCCACCGAATATCGATATTGCACGTTCATCATCATCATCATCATCATCATCATCACTGTGCAGCCGTAGTGTCTCGTGGTTGGGCGAAGGCCTCAGCATGTCGTTTCCAAATCTGCCTGTCTTGCGCTGTCCTCTGCCAGATGGTGCCCTTCCAGTACTCGTCTAATTCGTCTCTCCACCGTCTCGCCGGTCTTCCTCTAGATCGTTTCCCTTCGTAAGGTCTCCAGGTTGTGATACGCGATGTCCATCCGTTATCTCGTAGTCTGCTGATATATATTGGACCGTATATTGCACGTTAATACTATTTAAATCGTATAATGCACGTTGATACTATTTAAATGAACTGAGAATACGCTGTATTGTTTATGGTAATTATAATTGCATGCCTGTAGGCTGGGTGTGATGAGTACTTATGCACCCCTCCGCTGAGGTAATATAGTTCCGCATGGGGAAGTAGTTCCGTTTGGAGTTTGGGAGGAAGTACCTGTGTTTGAATTAAACTGTGAAAACCTCCAGCACTAGGCCCCCTCGAGCAGAAAAATCTCCAATAATATCCCATCGACCAGGAAAATTCTCAACAAAACCCCCATTTTGACAGGAAAATTATCCGACACTACAGACCATAAACATCTCCAACATTACACCTCCTCGAAATTGTCAACGTTATCCCCTTCGACCGGGAAAATCTCCAACACTACGATTCTTCGACCTGGACAATCTTGAGCACGATCGAGCGGGAAAATCGCGAAAATTGTTCCACACAGAAAACCGCACCCCCAAAATCCACCAAATGTGACGTACCTGTTATACGGACACATGAGGAATTGAACTGAGTATCAGTTGTCGTGGCATTAAATAAAATTGTGTTTGATAAGATTTTAATCGCGCACTTCCGAGACGGAACTATTTCCTTCAAACGTAAAGTGCGCAGTAGAACTATGAGGCACAAGACAGCTTTAGAAAAAATAACAACGTTGACTGGAAATAATGAACAAGTTCTACTCATGACGATACATGAAAGGAACACGGAACGTTCGATAATACAATGGTTTCCTTATCTACTTGCTATCTGGAGCGTATCACGTTGGGTTGCTATCTGATCAATTATTGTTAGGGTTAACTCTTAACAGTGAGATTAGGCAGTGGATCAACACTGGTCAGCTGTTTTATAAAGAGGGAGAGGGAGTACTTGGTTGCACACACCTACAGCAGTTGTGGACCGCAATCTATGGTCAACGTGTCGAGATAGGAAATATTGTGTTAATATACGGTCCATTATATATATATATATATACACATATATATATATATACATATATATATATATTATATATATATATATACATACATATATATATATACATATATATATATATATATATATATATATACATATATATATATATATACAGGTGTATATATATAATTTCTTTGTGGGAAATTGGATTCACACGTATCTCCCCCAACTTCACGGCCTCTGTGTGGCTAATCATACTTTAAAACAGTTTTGGTCTCCACATGAATTTCATATAAACAGAAAGGGATGTGGCGGCGTAGTCTTTAGAATATCGGGTTGTCAATCGAGAGAAACCGGGTTGGAATTTTTTACTGCCATTTCGAAGCTTGGGAAATTTCGTTTACTCCATGCTGCTCCAGTTCACCCAGTTGTATAAATAAGTACCTGCCTATAGGCAATGATCTTTATTATGAAAACTGTCAACGTCAGGACGCGCTATTGCTCAACGAGATACTTTCATCGGCGTGTCCCAGAAATAGTATCCTCGAGAGCTTTTGGCATTTAACAACGAATTCTGTTTATCTTGGTGAAACGGCCTCCCTGTCAGTATCATAGCTCCGTACCGTCTACCAGAAAGAGAATTTCCGCTTCTCGTCCATCCACGGTTCCCGACCACCACGTTCCCTAGCAACGGATGTCCATCGAAACGGCGCGGAAATGCCGATGATGAGTTCTACCACACGAGGCCAACGGCGCTAGCCTCGCCCGGGCAAGAGGGACATCGAATCTGCCAATCGATGCTTGTTTTGATTTGCGTCTGTCCGTCTGCGAAATGAGATTGCACGTGACGGCAGAAGCTCGATGTCGGTTTATTATCATCCGTTTACGGCCGGTCGATGTGGTCAGACAACTGACCGCTCGCTCGACCAGTTCGGTTCATCAGGGGAATAGCTTGAAGGTAATAAAGGCCCCCTCTGTAACAGATGACATTGATGAACTGGCCACGGAAACTCGGTTTAACGCCTTTCCTGTGCTGAGTGGGGAATGTCGTATATTTCGCCACGCTGTTATCGACGTAGATGTTTATGTGGCACTAACGAAATAATACGCGCGTCCGAGATGGTTGTACGCAGGTGTAATAAGTTGCAATACTACGATAGTGTTTGGAACCTAGGTTCGAAACGCTCTAGAGTGTTTCCAACTTATGTTCAAAACACTCACAGCCGAATTTCAAACCTAATAATGTTTTGTTATAAATGACGCGTCGTGTTTATCATACTAACATGTTTCACCAAAATCTATTGACTAATTATGTCTAATATCATGTTTCACCAATATATTCTTAAATGTGAACTGTTTAAATATGTTTTAATGTCTTGGGTCCAAACGCGATGTTCAAATGCGAGAATACCAATACATTTCCGACTTACATATCTATCATCTATAGCGTTTTGTCAATTTGTCAGTTGGTGATGGACCTGACCCCACATTGCGAAAGGTCAGTATGACCTGCAGCGCATCAAGAACTTAACCAACCTCGGAAACTACATCTGTAGAGAAGGCGACGCGGAAGTAGACGTGCGAGTGGGGTTAGGCAAGGCCTCAGCAGTGTTCCAAAGACTACGTCCTATATGGTCCAGTACCAGCATCAGAAAGGTTATAAAGTTACGTCTTTGTATGTCAGTTGTATTACCAACAGCGAAATATGCCTGTGGGACGTGGAAGAATACGGTGAGGATATCCCCAAAAAGTGGGCATCTTCCACTGGCGATGAGAGAGCACATCACCAAAGAAGAAATGGCGAGGAGAGCAGGTCTGGGGAGACTTCATGACATCATCAAGTATAGACGAAGGAGACTAGCTGGGCAAGAGCTACGTTTAACGAGGAAGAGACTTGGACGCGTAGCGATGAAATGGGTCCCGGGAGGTGGTAACGGGAAAAGAGGAAAGCCGACTAAGGTCTGGCTCAAGACTTGGCAGAAATGGGAATCGCCTGGAATGAGGCCAAAGAAGTCGCAAATGACCGCACCAGATGGAGGAACTTCGTCGCCCGATGTCCCGAAAGGAACATCTAAGTAACTCTAAGAGCGTTTTGAAACTGGGCGAGTGTTTTGAGCGCCTTATCCCTGGTTATCACATATAGTTTTTCTTTCAATTCGCCGCAACAACATTTTGGAATAATATATCACAGTACTAAACGTAGCTCACTATTCTTAAGCTGATTGAGTAATGACGTTGGGTTTAAATTTGTTGGGTTAGTGGCTAAAGTTGACAGATCTGCGAACAACTCGAGTACTTATCTTTTAATTATTTCGCCATTGGCATCCATTTACGCATTTTGGTATGCCTACCATCTTAAACATGTTCTGTGAGATGTGTTTTAGATTATTTTAGTGCAGTGTAATTTCATTTAGTTTGTTATTGTATTGTTCCAAGAAACACGTTACCCGAATCCGAATGTTGTTTTTAATCATTGCGAATGTCCAGTCTTTGGAAACACTGACCCAAGCTATGACACAGTTTCGATGTATGTAATAACATTAGGTAACTAATCTAATACATTGAATATTAACTGTCTTTGGTGTAATTTAGACTGCGTTATTACAAGATCTGGGCTACAGTCGGCTTAGCGAGAATAGCGGGTACTGTTTAGCGTCACAATGTCTACTTCGATGTCCACTGGTGGACTGTAAGTGATCTGAAACATGTTGATCGGCAGGTGGCGCCATGACTGTCATGTCTCGCACTACTAGGAGGAGTTACAACCACACTTCCCCAAAGATAGCGTACTAATACATAGATTATATAACTGCTGTCCACAGTATATACGTCGAAGATTAGGTAAGTGTAAATAATTCTGGTCGTAATTAGATGACGGATGTTATCTCTTAACCAATCGCATAATGCGACTATGCGCGAGAATCCATTTTGAAGCTATGGACGCCCATAGGAATTGAGCATTGGCAGAGTTGGTACAGGTCCTACCTTTTTAAGGAATGGCGTTTTAGCACATAGAAGCACGCGGACTGTAAGGTTCAAGATGCGCATGGGGCTACTTTGTTCAAATTAAAATATCGCCAACACTAAAAGAGTACGATAATATAAACTTTTGGATTCGAACATTATTGGCTTGACAATTAAATAGGAAACGAAATAAAACAAACAAGCAAACACATAAATGGTTAAAAATCAGTTAGACTTATTTTATTGTGCTAGTTGTGTTGATATAATCAAAGTTTACATACAACAATTACACACACAAGGTATATATATACACTGTATATACATATATATATATATATAATTATATATATATATATATATAATTATATATATATACATATATACACACACGATGGTCAGTGTACATATATTATATCCTCTCTTGTCTGTTCTGAGTTGCAGCCGCAGTCGTAATAGTGTCCGTATATTTAAATGTTTCTCCAAAATGTTCAACAAATTCATTGCTAACTTCAGTGATACAACCTTCTCATACCTAAGTTACTAAAGTGTGCGTATGTAGTTAAATGTGAAATTGTTTTTCGTAAGTAGGCACGAAAACACTTGTTCGTAAGAATAGTGTGAAGTAATTCTTTACAAGCCGCAATTTGCTTGGTTATTGTTAAGACTTCAATTAAAGTAAGTTTGTGTGTAGTTTCAAATGAAGTGCGTAATTTACTAGGCGGAATAATACACAACTAAGCTGTTAGTATGTACTTGTGAGCACGCGTTGTTTTATAACAACTGCATACACTTTACAAAAAAATGCTTAAAATATCATTTAAATTGTGTCTGCATGTCTACATATAAATGAATTATGTGTGTAACTGGCATGCATTCGATACCAGCGTTCCATTATAATCTGCTTAATAGCGACATTGCAACTAATAAAAAGCCTGAGTTACTTCTCCGGTTGACATGAATACAGACTGTATGCGACTTCCCCACAAACCCAGAAACTGTTGCACATTCGACCTGTGCTATCTATTTGTCACAACGATAATTATGATGCAAGTTTGCCACAGGAAAGGTGGATTTCTGTTATAATTTTTACTATTACCCGAAACCAAATTGCAACGAAAGGCCTAGCAGTTGGGACGTTAAGTAGCACTCATTCATCTTTGTTTACTGTCATTCTGTTTTGGAAGTCCTCTAGTAGCCATGACTGTTAGTTCACTATGACGTCATATACGTTCGGTCGTTCCGGTCGGCGTGAATCTCTCGTTGGATGAGTATAGCCTGTCCCATCTTCAACGGCGTCTGAAACAGTTAACGCATTTAGAATCAACACTTGAATGCGATGACCTTCCGGTTTCATCGAACATTTGATATGGTGTACCGGTCTGAATGTAAGTTCCGGTTCCGTTTTTGCATATTGCGCATGCTCGCGCAAGCGCAGTAAACAAAATACAACACACCGTGGGCAACGTGGCCTCAGGTGACCGATCAACTTTGACCCCTTGCTCGACGCACACGGCGACTGAGTTAGACAATTAATATTTTTTGTTTGCTGGAGCAACCGTTACTCCACTGACCTATATGCTCCACTACGGTGCTGAACAACGAGCGTACATCTACGCGTGACCAGAGTTGAATAATTGGATTTGATCACTTGTCTGATTAAATGTTATAATAGACCATATTTGTAGAAATGTTTTGTTGCAAACATTGCAGTATTATGCAAAGGGCTACGTGGTTTTGATCTGTGTAAATGAATGAATTTTTTTTTATTTTATTTAATAATACTATTTGAACTGTTATGTCACACATAATTATACACGTTGACATGGTAATACATTTTACTTATGTAATTCGTGTTTGCATGACTCATTTCCATAAATTTATTATTAAAAAAAATAGCCGAGTTATCCGGAGTTGCGTTGGGAAATTGTTTTTGGAAATGGTGACCCCAAGAACCCCATCCGCTGTACGAATTTGGAACCACCCCAAAGGGCCTGCTAGACTGCATACAAAATGTCAGTCCCATATTATATACAAAACTGAATGAGATAAGTGCCATTTTAAAACTGTGACCCCCAGACTCCCACCCCCGGACGAATTTTGGAAAACAAATTTACATCTACAAAATAACCCAATGGATTCCCTAAATCACACGTAAAATTTCAACTCCATACATGACAATTTGACAGAGATATTTGCCATTTACAATTATGACCTCCCCCGAGGCCCCCAACCCCGGATGTATTTCGAAAAGATCTACATTTATAAACTACCCGCTATATCACATACACAATTTCAGCTTCATGCATACCAAACTGACAGATATGTGTCACTTAAAAATCGTTACCCCCAGGATCCCCACCCCGGTGAATTACAAAAAAATATAAATCTATGAACCACCCCCAATGGGCCCGCTGGATCACACACACAAAAAACACGCAAAACGGAACCGGAAGTTACTTTCAGACCCGAAGTTACTTTCGACACGCATATAAGCGGACCGAAAGTTAGCGCTAACCTTTAGCATGTACACCCGCATGCGCAATACGCAAAACTGAACCGGAACTTACTTTCAGACAGGACCTTATGTCCAGACCGGTACAGTGGCACTTACATCTCGTTTCTGGATAAGTTGTTACCACAGCAACTATCACTAACGTTACAAATAGCAGGAGGTGTGAAAAAATAAATAAATTACATGTAACCTTAGCTTATCCAGTTCGTTGTGATATAACGGATATTACAATCCCTTGTTAAGCGTTACCGTCCGTTTCGTTGACTATGTTGGGCAGTTCCTCGTATTCTTGGCCATGCGTGTGCTCGATTGCTGAAGAAAAACACAACTATATGTTCATCTTGTTTGAAGTGTTTTTCTGTAAAACTATCGACTTGCAGTACACTTCCATTAATCCGAACTTCGATCAATCATCACAACTTGCGAAAATATAAGGATATTTGATCAAGATAAGTGATATTATTGAGCGTATAGGATACATAACGTAATTATAGATATATATTAAGCAATATTTTTTGTTAAAAGTTAGCTAGAGGGAGTAATCTAGGGTAGATTAAAAGTAGGCGATTTGCGAGCGATAATTGGGGACGTTAATGTAATCGGAACGTTGTTTACAAAGTAGGTCACTAGCGAAGTTAGCGTATCGTGAACGACAATAGAATAGCGTTATTTGAGATAATCGGTGTAGTTAGATGAGTAATTAAAACCTGAAATAACAATCTTTTAAAGTGTATAATAGTACACAGGAAACAGTCTTTGTAAAGACTACCTTGTATCTAAGCCTAACTTGAATACATTGTCATCGACATCGTAACTAGATAAGGCACGGTGTGTCACTGTGTGTTAACAAATATAACTAACTATAACCTAAACAATCTGGTGTAAATTGTACACAGAAAAGTCTTTTCAAAGACTACATAAAACTACTTTGAACATAAATAAATTCTGATATGGCACCTTGCAAGCGGCAACTCAGGGCAACACGACACCTAGTTTGCAACGACTGCCAGAGCTGGGTGGATTTTGCGTTGTCTGGCTGTCCAAAATCATGGGCAGAGACCAAAGATGACGGATTCACCTTTCGGTGTATGGGGTGTTTGAGGGTGGAATGTCTGATGAAGGAGGTGTGTAAGTTGACGGATATAGTGAAGGAGATGGAGGCGAGACTCAACATAGAAATAGATGGAGCAGAGAGGGATGACGCGGAGAGAGTTGAGAATTCTACAACACAGAAGGAGTAGAGTTGTGACACGGAGACTGAAGAAAGGAGACTGAGAGGAAGGAAGGTGACCGGTGTGAAGGAACAAGACATTGAGAAAACAGAGGGACGGAGGAAAAGTGTTCGGCAGAGGAAAAGAAAACGGGCCAGTGGGGATAGATCAGCAGGTAGTCAGACTAGAGAACGAGGAGAGACACGACAGCGATACAGGTGATGAAGAGGTAGATACCACAGAGGCAGTTGGTAAGACTGTGAGACAGAAGACTGATGGAAGAAGACAGTGTTCAGCAAAAAACAGAAAACATGACAGGCGTGAAGGTGACAGGGGAGAAAGTGACCGTAGTGAAGGAGGTAGCCGGGGAAAAGGGACGGGAGAGGAGAGAAGAAAATGTGATGGGAGGAAAGAAGAAGGGACGAAAGGAAGTGAGAGTAAATGTGCTAGAAGAGAAGATGACAGGAGGAAAGGGGACAAGAGAAAACACGACAGGAAAGAAGGGAATGGAAGAGAATGTGACAGGAGAGAAGACGACAAGAGAAAAAGACAACAACCAGACATATGCAAACCGGAGGAGCTACTCCGAGGCAGTGATTGAGGGGGCAAAGAGAAAAGAGAGAGTGTTTATGGGCGATTCAATTCTGAGAAAAACAGACAAGACTATATGCGAGGGGAAAGACGTTGTTGTATGTCTACCGGGGGCTAGGATAGAGCATGTGACCGAAAGGGTAGAGAAGGTATTGGGGATTGGCAAGGGAGGGTCTATACTAGTACACGTTGGGACAAACAATGCAGACAAGGAGGGAACAACTGGTATAGTTCAGAAGTACAGACATCTAGAGAGGAAGCTAAAGAAGACAAGAGTGAAACAGGTTATTCTCTCAGGAATTTTGCCAGTAATGGGAGGAAGGGGGGCAAGATACAGAAACTGTAAGAGGATGGCGATCAACGAACTAGTTGAGCAGATGTGTGAGGAAGAGGGCGTGGGATTCATAGATTTATGGGGGTACTTTGTTGGGAGAGAAGATATGTACATGAGAGATGGCCTCCATCTAAGTGGAAAGGGGCAGCAGTATTCTTAGAGAATCTGCTGCGATCTGTTGACAGTGGGACAGGTTGCATCTATTTAAACTAAATTCGCAGGGGGACTCGCAGAGAAGCCTGAAACTGGAGGCATAGATAAAGACAGCAAAAATAATTCAGCAAAGAACAGTCTGGAAAACTGTTCTGAAGCTGGATATAAATGTGTTTGTTTAAATGCAAGGAGTATAGTAAACAAAAGAAATGAACTAAACATTATGGTAGAAGATATTGACCCTCACATAATAGGTATAACCGAATCATGGGCAACCACCGATATATCAGACGCCGAATTGGGACTGACAGGATATGTAATGTTTAGGAAAGATAGAACAGGAAGAAGGGGAGGTGGAGTTATTTTATATATTAAAGAATCTATCCAGGCTTATGAAATAAAATTAGACAGAGAAGCAGATTGCGAAGAAGCTGTTTGGTGTAACATAGTTACAGGAAAGTCAACGTTAACGGTCGGATTAGTTTATCGAAGTCCAAACATAAGCATAGAAGAGAATGAAAAAATACAAAACGCTATGGGCGGAAGTGAGCAAACGGGACTGTGGTTATTATGGGGGATTTTAACCATGGGCATATAAAATGGAAAATCTCTACAGGAGTATGGGTAGTGAGGACCACAAGTTTTTAGGATTTAGTACAAGATAGTTTCCTTCAACATGCTAGAACCAACCAGGGGAGAGAATGTGTTAGACATAGTTTTGTCCTCACAGAATGAATTAGTTGACAATGTCAGGATATGTGAGCCACTGGGGAATAGTGATCACAACCAGATACATTTTACCATCAAAGTAAAATCAGAAAGAAATAATAAAAAGCAGTTGAGGAGAAATTTCCACAAAGGAAGATATAAGGAAATGAGAAAATATTTAGCAAAGATAGACTGGAATAATACACTGAAGAATAAGACAGCAACAGAATGCTGGAATATCTTAAAGAATGAAATAGAATGCATCGTAGATAAATTTGTTCCCTTCAAAAAACAAGGGAAACGGACCAGAAAGAAATACCTATCGAAAGAAGCCATTAGAAAAATTAAGTATAAACAAATGATGTGGAAGTCATATAGACGTACTGGAAATGACGAAGACTACAACATTTATAAAGAAGCACTAAACCAAGCTACAGCTGAAATTAGAAATTCAAAGAGAAGCCATGAACATAAATTAGCTTGTAATATAAAACATGACAGCAAGAGT
>JAHLWY010001549.1:0-18430 GCA_020002185.1 Paraescarpia echinospica | reverse complement strand
GTGTGTGTGTGTGTGTGTGTGCGTGTGTGTCTGTTTGTGTGTGGGTGTTTGTGTGTGTGTGTTCAAAAATTATATGCAATAAATGTATCTTTGGCGGATTTCGTTTTATTATCACCGACGTATTGACCATGTTCAACGCCACACATTGTTTCAAAATAATACAGGACACAGTGAAAGTAACCGTGGTGTGTAACGTGTTACTAACTGGAGACAGCTTAGTTGCGAAGCATGGATTAGTTACGGTTAAATTATTATTTCAGTTGTTCATATAAATAGTTTCACGGTGAACGTAATTACTGGACGCAGCCAATTAGAGTTCAGTGGTAACTTTAGCCGACATCGCCATGTAATCTAATGCTTTCATCGTGGCGGCCCCTGACGGTGTAGGCTTGAAGCACCATCGCCACCTGGTGAAAGCAGCCGCTATAGGACGCGCGCCCAGACTATACCACTTTTGTTGTAGCATTTGCACTCGGCGCCGCGTTTTCCCCAAGCGGAGGCCGAGGCACCTCCCCAAGCAACTTTGCAACCGCCGCGCTTTCTGCCATAACAGTGACATCCATACGATGTCTTGTAGCAGAGGACATGTCCCGAGCTGGACCAGCGACATCTGCGCTTAACTGCACGTCCACTCGCTGCAACAAATTCAATTATTAAAAAAAAGAACTGCTAGTAATTGATATTATACACGATCAAAAACAGCTCTACATATATAATATATTTGAAATGCCCACCTTAGAAATACATACAAGCCACACATTACTTTTGTTCACACGATCGTCATCTTGGAAAACTAATGTACAGGTTTATATACTGTATATACAATCCAACTGATAATATGTACAATCCAACTGAAAAGTTGCCAATAATAATAATATGTATAATGTTTATTTATTTACTGTATTTATTTTCGTTATCATTTGTTATTCGTATTTATGAGAACAACAGGCGAAATAAGTGTACTTTGTTGTGCTAATATGTGTTGTCCTCGGAATTATATTACGACGCTATTGTTATTTAAACTGATCATGCATATAGATTTACTCAATACACTCCATCAATCATTCAAACCACCATATATTACCTCTTTTAACACGATCGCCATCAACTGCAAAGAAGGAAGTGCACACATATATAAGTCACTTGGCATATTATATTGTTCACACAGCACGGAATAAAACATAGGAATAACAATAAGGATGAACATATGAAATGATCCCGCCGCGTATACATGCATGTGTATTAGTCTTTGTGAACTGAAATACGCATCTTATTAACGTACTTAAGAAGTATTGGTTAGTACGTACATACGTACATACACACACATACACACACGTAAACACGCGTACGCACATGTACATGCGTACATGCGTACATGCGTACATGCGTACATGCGTACATGCTTACATGCGTACATGCGTACATGCGTACATGCGTACATGCGTACATGCGTACATGCGTACATGCGTACATGCGTACATGCGTACATGCGTACATGCGTACATGCGTACATACGTACATACGTACATACGTACATACGTACATACGTACATACGTACATACGTACATACGTACAAACGTACATACGTACATACGTACATACATACATACATACATACATACATACATACATACATACATACATACATACATACATACATACATACATACATACATACATACATACATACATACATACATACATACATACATACATACGTACGTACGTACGTACGTACGTACATACATACATACATACATACATACATACATACATACATACATACATCCACACATACATACTTACGTATATACTTATGTACATACACAGATATACACACATGCGTACAAGCGTACATGCGTACATACGTACATACGTACATACGTGTATACGTACGTACGTACGTACGTACATACATACATACATACATACATACATACATACATACATACACACATACATACTTACGTACATACATATGTACATACACACACATACACACATACATTCATACATACATACGTACATGCACACACACACACACACACACACACACACACACACACACACACACACACACACACACACACACACACACACACACACACACACACACATACATACATACATCATCATCATCGGCAATCCCTTGTAACGAGGATTATCTTTCCATGGATTGTCGGTGTCATTTGGTGTGTGTTCGCAGATGGCTTATCAGTCCAATCTTTGTTTGGCACAACTTCCCACAGTGCAAACGAACACGTATAACCAGGATGTGGTGAGGGTGGACTATGTAGAGCCTCACGCTTTTTGGGTAAGTTTATTACTGTTTCGTACATGTTTTTCGAGTAAACGACCGCCATTTAGAACGTAATAAACCCTCAGATTTTCAAGTGTTTGGTTCAGTGTTCTCCTCCTTCAGACCATAGACCTCCGTTTACCATAACTCAGTTAGGGTAAGACCACATTAGATTTTGTTGTGGTCGGTGCTATAGGTACATACACACACACGTACGTACATACACACTTTGATAAATACTTGTACATATACATATGCATATATGTACACATGTACATATGTACAAACATACGACGTACGTACTTTCATACGTAAATACATTTTACGGTTACCAATTGCGTATGGGTTTTTTGCCTTCATTGACGTAGCTAACACTCACCAGATGCCTTGTCACTTTCTTCAGTTACCGACATACTCCCATCATCGGTTTCTTCCTAATAAATCAAACACAGATAACGTATTAGTAAATATTGCTTAATTATGTATGCTCCGTACACCGATCCATCTTGGTAGTGCGTTGTTTACATCGTTTGGTATAGTAGTATATAGAAAACACCAGTCACCCCTTTCCCAGTGCATAATCTATCTACGGGTATGCACGCATGACGTCGTCAAAAACTATTACAAGTTACATAAACGTCGGAAAACGTACGTATTTAAAAAGGGAAATGAATATGTGTGTGTGTGTATACACACACACACACACACACACACACACACACACACACACACACACACACACACACACACACACACACACACACACACGTATTCGCCAGTATTCGACATCCCGCTGATTTCTGGCTATTATCATTCTTACTACATCAGGAATCTAATGGCATTGAAAATACATATTAATGTTGTTTTTGATGCCCAACCATTGTAGAGCTAATGCGATATCAACATATCTATATTGTAGAGATATGAATTTAAAATTAAAAGCGGACGATGTTGTTATGACGACAACTACAATAATTATAATAACAACAACGATGACGATGACAATAAAAAACTGTTGAACAATTGTGATACGATGTATTGTGGATCTCGTAGTTTGCATTAAAACTTCCTTTTTGTTCGCATACAAGCAGTTTCAAATGCGACGTAACTAGGAATAAAAATATGAATTGTGCCACTTACTTCAGCCGTTTCGTGAGCCGCTACAACCGTCAACATCATCAAGGCGAAAAGCAACACGACACTCACACGCATTGTGTCTTCAAAGCAACTATGTAAGTAGACAAATACGAAATTTAGCAAATTGCTAAAAAGAACCGTCTGAACTTTTTAATGTAGTACTTATTATCAAACGTAATGCTTATTCGCCATTGTTATCGAGTTGAACGAGTTTTTCTGCAATAATGTTTAGAATCACTTTTAACAAAACCTTTTCCTGAAAGTGAACGGCAACTCTCCTTACCTTACACACGAAGAAGTTTTCGTTAAAGTGACGAGTCCTTTCCCTTCGGTGTAAATACGGCGTAGGCCCTCTCTTTATATAGCAATCAGAAGGTGACTGTCGTGTTGTGGCCATTGGCACGGGTCCAAAAAAGCCACGTCGTCAGCAAGCGGACGTGTCCACTGCCAATGACATACATGTTTTATGGCTTAGCTGTTGTTTAATACTATTATAAAACAAATATGGCGAGAAGCTGAATATACTAGATAAAATAAGTTACAAAGGCAAAACTACAGTACAGTAAATAATTATATTGAAGACATATTAATCAGATGCTGAGAGAAGTAAAACCAAGACATCATCTTTAATCAGGTTTCCGTTAGTTTGAGAATACTAATGTTTTGCAATTATTTCTTTTCATGACAGCCATTTCTAATTGCTGAGAGTTCCACAATGTTGCCTACCGGGTAGCATGAACTAATGCACGGCGACCAACATAACTCAGGATATCACATGTGGAACATTGCGGTGGGTGCGGCGTGGCAAGTGACAATAGAGCAAAGACACACAGGCAGGCAGGCAGGCAGGCAGGCAGGCAGGCAGGCAGGCAGGCAGGCAGGCAGGCAGGCAGGCAGGCAGGCAGGCAGGCAGGCAGGCAGGCAGGCAGGCAGGCAGGCAGGCAGGCAGGCAGGCAGGCAGGCAGGCAGGCAGGCAGGCAGGCAGGCAGGCAGGCAGGCAGGCAGGCAGGCAGGCAGGCAGGCAGGCAGGCAGGCAGGCAGGCAGGCAGGCAGGCAGGCAGGCAGGCAGGCAGGCGCGCGCGCGCACACACACACCCACACACTCACATTCATACAAATGTTTTATTGTGACGCGAGATATTCTTAAGTATATTTGAAAGTACTTTGTGTACAAGAACAATTTAAAATGTTGTTCTGCTTAAAATTGTTCACTGAGATCCAGTGCATCAGTTAAAAAACCTTCAAATCAAATAGTTTTCTCACCCAATTGAAGTATGCTTATAAGTGATATAAAAGAATACAATCTATTAACGACATTTGGCATAACGGCTCTCTAGCTGTCTGATTCGTAACATCAACATATTCGTTTGTATAAAAAGATATGTGATGCGGTGCCTTATCTACGTATAATCGAGCGTGAGTATGCATGTACGCAGGTAGGTTAACGTTTTACTCTTAGACGGCTTGAACATCGCACGCCAAGCTTTCAGGAATTGATTTGCGACGTCACGAATTCAAAATACCTCCGCATATATGTCAAGAATCTCTCCTTTTAAGTAATGAATAATTTGTTCGGAGCGTAAAACATAATGGGCGCGTAATACGTAAAACGTAATCTAATAATCGCAGGAACCACGCGAGCGAGGCACATACTTCGGGAAGACGGTCCTTGTTTCATGGAATTGGCAACATTTAGAAGAAGCAGTCACAGTAATGCTTATGTCTACCCTTATGCCAATACTATTGCAACACGAATGTTAATTAACACGACTAGGGCCTATCGATGGACATTAATATGACACTATCTCCGATCATTGTTATTTTATACAGACAACGATAATCTACGATCGCGCTATGATGTTTATGTAATGGTGCTGAGTGTTTTCTAACATTTGGTAAATATTACTATTACGGCATTCATCTACCAATGCAGCCCTTCAGGTGACGATAATTGTTGCTAATATACATATATATATATATATATATATATATATACTATTATTAAGTCTAAAACCATCACGTCTTATATACTACTGTTGGAAACATTTTGGGTGGAAATATTTTACAAGTATAAGTTGTCATTACGTAATTACATATTAACTATTTGGGTCGAACTGTTATTCAGGCAGCATAAACACAAGGAACCTCTACAAAAAGCAGATGGACTTGTTAAACTGCCAAAGATACATATTTTCTAACACATTTATGCAACCTACAATTAAATGTCTGTTCCAGAAAGCAGCATGTCGTTTCTTCTTAATTCTGGTCATTAAATACTAAGGAACAACTACAAGGGAATATAGTTTATAACACAAAATATGTTTCCATTGTGTTTTTTCTATGAACAAACACAGGCGTGACAAAAAAAATAGGCATTCTCGTGTAAGAAGACTATATGTAATATGAAAAACGTATCGCTTTTTCAAAAACAAAGTGTCGAAACTGTTGGTATGTTGCCCTTTCTGCTCCAGTGTCTGGTTTTCCTCAAATGTCGGATTCCTCTTTTTTCGTTTTATACAAATATATCAAATCTACTTATAGTCGAGCTTGCGTGTGTAAGGTGTAAGAAGGTTATATGTAATATGAAAAACGTATCGCTTTTTTATGCTGAAGTGTCGAAACAGTTGGCATATTGCCCTTTCTGCTGCAGTGTCTGTTTTTCCTCAAATGTCGAGTTCCTCCTTTTTCTGTTTACACAAATATATCAAATACACTGATATTCGAGCTTGGGTCATAGTGTTGGTAATATGGAGTAGACGCTGTCACAGAAATACATATGTCTACCATTATGCTAATAGTATAGCTCTACGAACATTGTACACGCTATCACGACTAGGGTCTTTCGATGGACGGGAATTTCACATTATCTCCGACCTTCGTGATTTTGAACAAACACCGAATATCTAAGAGCATGTGATGGTGTTTGTGTAACGATGTTGTGTGTTTTGTAATATTTGGTAAATATTACTATTACGACTGTCATCTTCCAAGGCATCCCGACAGGTGATGGACATTTTTGGTAGTATATTATAATTATTGGAACCTCGCTTAAGTGGACACTTTTAGTCCCCCAATGAATGTTTTCGGAGTAACGAATTTTGGTATAAATATTTGTCGAGTTGGTTGGACGAAAGAGTGCCTGTGTATTCCTGGCTTAGCATGCACACAAGTGATGTAATTAGCGAGGACACAATCAGTGAATCAATATGTTAATTTAAAACGAGGCAGTCTGTTCATAGTGTTTCATTTATTAATTAATATAATGTTGTAAAAAATATAATAACTAGATTGTAGGTATACTGTCATAGTGTGTTTTATAAGCGCGTAAAACATTCGCAGTCTAGAAGATACTACCCCGGAGCATGTTCAAACGGTAAACAATACTTCCCGTTTCAAAACAAACTTGATTGCCAATCCTGCCTACGCAGGCTTAGTTAACCACAATACCCATTGAACGATTTCCCATTTTCCTACATCCAATGTAGCTGACTGGTGTTACAAATTAATACTCTGGGTAATTATGGGTAGAACGTGCACACCTATTAAAAGGAATAATCTACATTTAATAATTTATAATAGTTTAGTTTACAACAATACTTTACATGATTGATGAATGAAGAAGATGTGGGGTGCATATTTGCACCCTAATATATTGGGTGCCAATTTGAACCCCATGTGCTCCCTATAGGGTGCTAATCTTTTATAGCTGATATGCACCCTATATGGTGCACGTGGGGTGCCGAACTGCACCCCTATGTTAGGGTGCAAATCTGCACCTCACATCTGGGGTGCAGATTTGAACCTCCTTTGGGTGTTAATGGTGTGACAACTCTCTACACCCTATAGGGTGCCAATCTTAACCCAATTTTGCACTGCTATGGTGCAGAATATAATCAAAAGGAAAATTGTGCACCATTTTGGGTTCAAATCTGGAACATCGGATTTTTGTTGCAACTTTGCACTACTGTTAAGTAGGACACATTTGCAAACTGAAACATGTACCTTTAAAGGTATACATTTACATATATACACAATGTGGAATACAACGTACAGAAAGCCCAATCCACGATGCCCAATTGAACATCTTCGGGAACAACATGACTTAAAGGGGAAGAAAAATTACATTCAAATACAAATGCATAACAACTGTAGACACTCAGGTGTTTAGAACGTTGAGTAATAAACGCTCGTCGTATTCATTTGAACAACTATTGGTGTATATTTCTTACACCGGTGGTGAATTTCGGGTCAACTAAACGCAATTTATTACAGGCGTTTAGGCGTTGATCGTGATATTGATCAGCATATAAATCCACTCGACCTTCGCAATCTAACATGAATATTATTCAAACAATTACTTTTTGTCAGAACATATAGGGTAGTTTTTGTTATTAAGACTTCATCTTGAATAGGTCCTGCTGAAATGATGTAACTGACCGAACGATCACCATTAGAGGCACAATATTGCGAAACGTTGCCAATTTTGAGGAGAATATCATTGTCATATTTATACATGACCGAGAGAGTGATTTGTCACCGATGTTTCCATTATGCTATGGAAAAGCGTTATTTAATTGTAATGCTGTATAATAAGCGGTGTGGTGTGGTATTGACACAGGTCTGTGTGATGTGTCTAGTGCCGTAGTGAAGTAAGTAGTTTGTCGTAAATGCGCTTCACCCTCTCGCCTCCAGCTACAACCGTCAGCTTGCTCCCTCACAAGGGTGAAAAGGGAGCCGAATGCGTAAGCCTCTCCTGCTGGTACATGGTCTCTCTACAGACAAGACTGTAGCATGACCTCCTTGTGAAACACTGCGGACAGTGGGCGCCTTGCGGCCCCAGGCTAACATGCTAGGGATCTAGGAGAATGACAACCCTGATTCCAAACCTGGGTAGACCCAGCTCATTAGCCTTGGCAGGCAGTTGGTCTTTCTTATTTACTGCTCCCGTAACCCGCCTGGGTCATAGGGGCGCAGCATTGCTGAATGTTTCACCAGTCGTCGTCAGTCTTCACGGTTGTGTGCTAATGTGTGAGTTTCTGCAAAGGTCTTCCCAGTCCATTAGTCCATTCTGCAATATTGTCTGACCATCTCTTCCTCTGTCTTCCCTGTCTTCTTTTCCCCGGCACTGCTCGTTGTAGTATTGTTTTTGTGTGCCCACTTGACTTTTTTACTCTGGTCAGCAGGTCTTCATAATGTCCCACATGTTGAGTGATGATTTTTCTGATTTCATCGTTGGTGATGTGGTCCGTGTAAGAAATACCGAGGATTCTTCGGTAGCATTTCATTTCTAATGCAGCAATTCTTCTTTGTAGTTCCGCTGTGAGGGTCCATGATTCGCATGCATACAGAAAGATGGAAAGGACCAGTGTACGTACTAGTTTAAGGTTAGATTTCAGTGCGATGTTTTTGTCTCTCCAAACTGGTTTCAATTTCGCCAGTACTGCTAATGTTTGCGCAGATCTTGCAAGGATTTCGTTTCTGGAACCTTCATCATTGATGATAGCTCCGAGGTATTTGAATTGACTTACTGTTTCCAGTTCGTGTCCATTGGCAGTTATTCGGAACCTCATTGCATTTTTGCTGTTTGTCATTAGCTTGGTTTTTTCTGTGCTAATTTCCATTCCATGTCTCGCTGATGTTTCGTCCAGTCGATTCACAATGTTTGCAAGTTCCTTTTCACTTCCAGCCAACCCGTCGATGTCATCAGGGAAACGCAGGCTGATGATGATGCGTCCTCCAATGTTGACTGTGCCAGTGTGATCTTCCAGGCCATCTGTTATTATTCGTTCCAGGAAAATTTTGTATAATGTAGGTGACAAGAGGCATCCTTGACGGACTCCGACTGATGTATGGAACCATTCACCTACAGCGCCTTGCACCAGTACTGCTCTGCTAGCTTTAGCGTATAGGTGTTCGATGGTGTGTACTAGTTTTCGTCCAATAACGTAGTTCTTCATTGTTGCCCGTAGTGCGGCATGCCACACCCTGTCAAATTCCTTCTTGAAATCAATGAAGACATGGAATAGTTCATGTTAATGTTGCATGTATTTCTCACCCAAAGCAGGAAGATTGAATATATGTTCCGTGGTGCTTCTTCCACTGCGAAAGCCCGCCTGTTCTTCGGCGATGATCTCTTCTACTTGTGGTTTCAATCTGTTCAAGATGACTCTCAGCATCACTTTGCTCGCACGACTAATGAGGCTGATGGTTCGGTAGTATTGACATTGTTGTAGGTTGCCTTTCTTGGGGAGAGTAATTATCAGTGATTGAGTCCATGTTATTGGCCACACTCCAGTCTGCCAAATTTGTTTGCAGATGTTGGTGAGGATGTCTATCACCGTTTCTCCTCCATTCATTATCAGTTCTGCTGGGATGTTGTCAAATCCAGCAGCTTTTCCCTTCTTCAGTGATCTTACAGCTATCTCCACTTCTTCACGTAAAATTGGAAAGTCGTCCTCATTTGATGATTCTTGGCTGGCTAGAACCCTTGGATCTTCGTTGGTCTGGAAGTTGTACAACTCCACACAGCATTCTGTTCATCTGTTGTTGATGGTTTTTTTTCGGTGAGGCATTTCCCTTCTTTGTCTTGAATTGTGTTGACTTTCTCCTGCCTTTGCTTTGTCAATTCTCTCACGACTTGGTATGCTCTTTTGCTGTTGTTTTTGTTGAGGCATTCTTCAATTTCCGTGCACTGTTCTTCAATCCATTTTCCTTGGTTTTTTCAATCCCTTTCTGAACTTCTTGTTGATCTCATTGTACTTTGCTGCTCCTTCTTCCATGTACTTGTCTGTCGTCAAATCTCTCGTAGTGTCAAACATTTCCAGAATTTCTTCTGTGACCCAGGGTTTGGTTTTTCGGCGGTGTTTCCCTAGGATGTCATTAGCTGTTTCTGTCTTCACTGCATTACAGTTTGTAGTTATTGCTTCTAGATCTTCTTCAAGTGTGAGCAGTGGTACAAACTTCCCTCCAATTGTTGCTTGGAATGATGCCGATATCGCAGGGTCTTTTAGTTTGTCCAAGTTAAAGTTTAGCCTGGTATTCATAGGTTTGTTGATCTTTTTCAGCCGTACTTTGAAGTTCATCAATACGAGATCATGAGCACTTCCTACGTATGTTCCTGGGAAAGTCCTTGATTTGGCCCTGTTTATTCCAGATTTGAACCTATTTTGCACCAGGATGTAGTCAATCTGATTGTGATCTCTTCCGTTAGGTGCATGACATGTCCATCTTCGGGATGCTTTATGTTTTCCAAGTGTGTTTGTAAGCACCATGGTGTTGTAGTTGGCAAACTCCAACAGGCGTAGCCCCCTCTCGTTAATTGTAGCATTACAGAAAGGACCGCAGGAATCTTTCCATTCTGCATGTGCATCGGCACCCAGTTTAGCATTCCAGTCTCCCTGGACAATCAGAATGTCCTTCTTGACTACCCCATCGACGATGTCCTGGAGTTGATTGCAGAATTCTTTCACTTGCTCATCATCATAAACTGATGTTGGGGCATAGACTTGTACCACCGTTATGTTGATAAGTGTTGCTCTAATGCGGATGGTTATGAGCCTGCTGGATGTTGGGTGGCACCATAGTACTGAGTTCTTTATGCTTTTTTGACAAGGTATCCTACTCCCTCTACATGTTTGTCATTTTCTCCACTGTAGTAGAATGTATTTCCTTCATATGTTTGTATTTCACCACAGTTCTTCCACCTGGTCTCACATAGTCCAAGGAGGTGTCATGTATATATTTCCATCTCATGTTCAAGTTCTTTCATTTTTCCTATTTGGTCAAGTGTTCTTACATTCCATGAGGCAATAGTGATGTAGTCCCTCCCACGGATCGCTTTGGATGAGGGTCCATCAGTAGCATATTTATCACGTCAGTCCTGATGGGAGACGGATGGCGCGGTCATTGGTAACCCGGGCTGCGACCGATCCGGTATCGACTTTGGTGTTTTGTTCATCATGTAGTGTGTCTGGGACACATTTTCTAACCTGGTGGAGCCCATCCCTCTCCAGGCGGCTATTTGACCCATAGCTGGTACATGATTTGTGGGGGTCGGAACATTTCCACTCACTGGTGGGCCCTGCACCACGCACATATCTGGCTCATGCTTCTCCGCCAAGGTTGGACCACTAGATCCCATGCAGGTTTGGCCTAGAGCCGCAAGGTTTCCAGTTACCACATGGGGTCGCAAGTAGGCACTGCATGAGTCTTGACTGAGGAGAGGCTATATACCAGAATGGAAGACTTTTGCTTTCTTTTCACCCCAAATGAGGCTATCTGGCGGCTAAAGCTGAAAGCCGGAGGTCAGAAGCAAGCTACTAACCACTACACTATGCAACAGCACTAAGCGCATCACCCAACCCTCGTGACAGAGTCACACACCACAGTTGGTCTAGGAGATGGAAAAACTCTGATTTTAAACCAAATAGACGGACCCTCTTACAATCTCTGAACTAAATGTAAAGATGTTGAGCTTCAGGCTAGCGAGCTACAAAAACAGTTCAAAGCACACAAACGGATCCTCGGCAGATGAGACGACGGTCGTCTCCTACAGGAGACATAACGACATATGCTAGTGAAAGCCGTTCAACGAATGTTGGTGCCCCGAAGACCCGAGATCTCTCGGCAAAGAGTAAGACCCGCATCGAATATTGGGATGTCCGAACATTAGGCGAGGGTTTAAACTCGAACAATTAATTATAAAGAGATGGAAAACTACAAGATCAACATACTAGGTCTCAGCGAGGTTCGCTGGACTGACTCAGGACAATTGAAATATGGAAACAAGACCATATTGTTCTCTGGAAGACAAGACGATATCCACCGTGGTGGTTTTGCCATCATACTTCACAAAGATGCAAGTAGTGCGCTTACATAATGGACCTCAGTGAATGAACGATTAATTAAGGCAATATTTCAAAACATCACACGTCAAGTTCACCATCATCCAGTGCTATGCACCACCTAACAACCTCGATGACTATGAGAAAGACAGCTTTTATGAGCAACTACAGGACCTGATAGACAAGAATCCACATCACGACCTAACCGTTGTTACGGGAGACATGATTGCTCAGATCGGTTGATATAGGTCTGGTTTGGAACATTTCATTGAGCCTCACGCATTTGGAAAACGTACAGATAATGGCACCGCTTTGAGCAATTCTGTAGTGATTGGATGAACACTCTTTGAGCACAAAGACATACACAAAATAACATGGTTTTCAAATGACCTCAAGACCATCACACAGATCGACCATTTTGCTATCGGACCAGGCTGGAGGACTCTTTGTCTACAGGATGTCCGAGTGCTCTTTGGAGCAGACACCTGTAGTGATCACCACAAGTTGAGGAGACAAAAGAAGAATTCAAACATGACTAAAAGATTCGATATGAACAAGCTCCACAACCCAGTGACCAAATGTGAATTCCAAGCAATCCTGAGAAATCGTTTTGCTGCCCTGGCAGATACCACACCAAGTTCAACGAAATGGTGGGAGAAGATGAAATATGCTGCGATGATGCCAGCGGGCAAAGACGTTCTGGGATTCCAGAAATCTCTGAAGGAGTCTTGGATCAGTGATCACACATGGGGACTGATTGCGGAGAGGGAATTATTGCAACAGAAAATTCAAAATGATTCCTCCAGCATAGTTTCATATCAGGCCTATTGTAAGACAGAGACAGAAGTGAAGCGCAGTGCACAAACGGACAACAATATTGGTTTGGGAGACAGGGATAGGAGGCAGGGTACGCAACAGCCCGAAATGACATGAAACAGACCAACGCATTGCCAATAAAATCACTGGCAGCACAACGGCAAGGTCTGGACCAATGAAAGCCAAAGATCGATCTCTACTATCGAAAGGAGAGGACAAGCTAGAGAGAGGGGCAGAACACTTTAGAGAGAGGTTCTCAATATACCTGCACCTGACACACCAGCACATACTGGCAACCTTCAGACGGTGCTCCCAATAAACACAGAGTAGTTCTCGGAGGATGATGTGAGGAAGGCCATTGCGACTCTCAAAACAAACAAGACACCTGGCATGGACGGAATCACAACTGAAATTATCAAAGCGGGTGGTGAACAAATTGTACAATGGATGTGCAGACTATGCAACCAGATCTGGGGCTCGGGCATCGTTCCTGAAGGCTGGAAATATGGTGCTGTTGTCTGTGTCCCAACGAAAGGAAACCTAATTCAATCTGACAACTGGACATGAGTGAAATTGCTGTCAACACCAGGGAAAGTGTATTGCCAGATGACACTGAACCGAATGCGAGATGTGGTGGATGCGTGAGGAACAAGCAGGGTTCAGGTCTAAACGCTCTTGTGCTCAGACGCATTATTGAGAAATGTCAAGAGTACCAGTTAAACTTCGCAAACAGTTTCATTGATTTCAGCAAAGCGTTTGATAGCATCCACAGACCCTCTGTGTGGAAACTATTAACCACGTATGGAATCCCACAAAAGATTGTAAAAGCAATTGAGAAGATATATGAAAACTCGATATGTTGTGTAAAAAAATAGAAGATGGCTACAGCGACTGTTTCCATGTGATGACTAAAGTCAGACAAGGCTGCATTCTCCCTCTTTCTCTTTGCCGTGGCCATCGACTAGGTCATGCTGCTAGCAACCGCAGGCAATGAAGGGATTGTGTGAGTTAAGGAGGAGCGTTTATCAGACCTGTACTTTGTTGATGACTTTGCTGACCTCTCAGACACCACCCAGGGCCTACAACGTATCGTGGAATCAGTCAGCAAATATGCTAATGACTTGGGACTTGTCATCAGTGAAACGAAGTCAAAAACATGCTAACAGGGGAGCACCAACGACCAACAGATGTTTTGCTCAACCAGACAAAAAGTAGAAACAGTAGGACACTTCACCTACCTTGGCAGCTCCATCAACAACCAAGGAATCATCGATCATGAACTAAAGTGCAGAGTGGGGAAAGCGTCAGCAGCCATCAACCAGTTGAGAAAAAAATGGAACCACTAGAAATTTACCTTGAAATATAAACTCCGCTTTTATAAATCAAAAGTTATACCAACCCTCCTATATGGATGTGAAACATGGCAACTAAAAACATGCCAATAACACAAAATTGATTTAGTCGACACTAAATGCCTGTGAAAGATCTTGGCAGACATACACTGGAGCAAACATGTGACGAGTATAGATATCCGAATACGATCAGGACAACCTCTGGCATCATCTACTATCTGCAGAAGACGAATGAGCTGGCTCGGCCATGTCACTTACTAGACCTGCCAACCAAGCGCTATGGTGGATACCAGCTGGCCAGAGAAAGATTGGACGACCAAGAATGATCTGGCGCCAAACAATCGACCGCGACCTACAGCTGGTCAACAACAGTTGGAGTGACGTCAGAACACTAGCAAGCAACAGATCAGGATGGCGTGCTGCGACTGCCTCATGCATCTATAGACGCGGGGGCAGCTAAGTATAAGTAAGTAGGTATAATTTTAAATGCCGTTGTTTAATTTATCTTTCCACGATCTAAACGTCTGGCGTTCAGATAAACTTGCATTCCTTCCTAGTGACATCATTCGCTTTCTCTTGAATCGCGTGGTCGTTCGCGATATTTTATTGTTACGTGGGTCTTTGGCGACAACTTGTTATCTTCTGCGAACATCGTGTGAGTTGATCAGGAAACTTAACTAGAATCTTGCAGTTTGGTGGGTACAATTTATCTACCTAAATATTGTGTTTAAAAGTGTTGATACCAGTTGCACCGCTACGCCTAAGAATGACGTACCTGAATAAGAGTAAGTTAGGATTAACGATGGCAATACAATTTGTATCTTTAATCGATCCACAGCGACAGGGCCGAGGCCGAGCGTCAGCGCGGCTACATTATCGGACAGATCAGGGTAAGGGGCGGTTTTAACAGTGTTGTTTTTACCAATACTAGCTTTTAAATATATTACAAAATGTTGTTGCCACAAATCACGCAACTGTCGCTGTATGTGGCTTACTTAGTTAATATCTTTCTACTTAAGTCTTAACGCCTAAATCGCTGCTTACCCCTTACCCTGTATCGGCATATATCCACACTGATTTAGTTTGTCCTCACACAATATGTCATGGTTTTAGCCATGGTTCCGTGTAACTTGTTTCAGCGTCCACCTCTTCAGCAGTGTATATGCATGTAGTATTCATTCATATGACTAGTGAATCACCGATTGTGACAGATCAAAAACCAGTCTACATACATCATGGAGAGTGTTCTATAATGCCCAATGTGCTATTTTCACAAACGTTGGTGGTGTAAATTCATATGGCACATTAGTAGGAATCACAAACATGACCCAAACTTTCTGGTTTCATGTTCAGTTGGGCATTGTTAATATTCCACAAAAAGCTGGAATGCATTTCGGCTTCACGTATCACAAAAAACATTCAGACATCCCAGCTGACAATCATTCAGAGAATGAAGATGAAACGAATACATTTCGGGTTGAGGTTAAACGAGAATGTACAACATAGTGACAATTCTCCCATGAAGTCACAAGAATACGCAGCTGCTAGTTATGTGTTATCACTGAACACACAACATGGTTTGTCTGAAAGGGCAATCAATGAAGTGCTAAACACGTCAAAATATTTGATGACAGAGTACTTACACGCACATAGGAGAGAATGTATACTCCAAAATCCAGGACAAAACTTAAACTTTCCTGCAATAGAAATTAGCACATTTCAAGGTGGTTTGTGATCGCAGTATCTTAGAGAGACGTTTTATGCAAATGTTTGCAATTACCTACAAATAGAAGAGGTATATTTGGAGGAAAGGGCTATAAGGACCTAATCAGGTGTGAGACAAATGAGACGTTATGGCTATGTCATTCCTTTTCAAAGTCTACTTGAAATGCGCGAGATATGGCAGCATGCCCACAACACTCCTGGATATGTCATGTATGATTGATGTGATGGTTCATACATGCAGAAACACCCCCAGTTTCAAAGGAATAATTCAGCTCTTCATATCATCTTGCATACATATAAAAATTAACAAGTGAATCCCATTGTTGTCCATGTTAAAACATAAAGTGACCATGTTTTATTTCACACTGAGTAATATACTTCCTCAGTTTAAGTCAAAACTGAGTAGTATTTACCTTTTTGGAATGGCAAATCAGTTAGATATGAAAAAGTTTTGGCCCAGATAAATTACTGGCTGACGTTACCGAAACTGTCACTAAACGGAGTCAAGGAGGCAGAGATATGGAAATCTCCGATATCAGACAAAATATCGAAGGAGCTCTTGTTGCTATAACTGGCGACACACCAACAATTAATTGGTTACGTGGATTTAAAGAAGATGTTTCATTTGAAACTTCTGATGCTACCAGAGATGACATGAAGGTGACATATAAGCAGACCGACTTTCGGCTGAGAGATGAAGAACAGCACAAACACAGGTGCACAAGTCTGGACACCGAAACAAAAGCAGTTAAAGCAGATAGGAGTAAAATGTGGGGAATTAACAGAGAAAGTTGTCTGGCTAGAATACCCGATTTCCACAATGCAACTCTTTTGCATGATCCTGTCAATTTCTTTCTTGAGGGACTGATTCCATACGAGTTGCAGCTCTTCTCGTTTCAAGCTATCATAGCAGATAAAAACTTCACTTTGGATTGGCTAAATGCAGCACTGTGCAGATTTCCCTACACATACCTAGAAAAATCAATGCCAGAAATGATTCTGAAAAATAATCTTGTTGACAGTAATCATACCTTGACATTAAGGTTCGTATCCACTGGTCCAGAGGGATAATAGATTTGAAAAGTTACTGGCCCGCCCAAAAAGTTACTGGCCCGGACTTTATAAAACAATATGTTAATACCAAGGTGCCTGTCGGTCGCATCACTGAAGAAGTCCACAAAGGCTAACGTTCACTTGGAGCAACGTCATACTGACTTTTCCGAAGTTCTTAATTATTTGTGCACAACGTTTACGATATTAAGATAGCGACTATAAGAAGTGATAATGCAAAGTTAAATGAAGATTTTTAATCGTTGTACCACTGTGCAGTCTGCTATTAATGCATAATCTGAGACGTCACCGACCTGTTTTCATCTCGCGGCTTGATACTTTAGCTGGCTGTCCTCAGCACATCAAAACAATTGTTGGTGTTTGCTGTGCCTGAAGCTCAATGCGAAGGCCGGTATTGCCAGGATCAGGCACATTATACCATGATAAATATGCATATGAACGTCGATACCATGTTCATCGCGTTATCATTATGACTGGCGATGACTGATGCATATGTAAACAACGCGTCGGTGTGCGAAAATGTGATCGCTGTCCAGAGTATTTGCTCTCGTTCCGCGCTAGGCAAAACAGTATTAGAAGATCCATTGCTGCTGACATGGTCTTTAGTAATGCTATAACATGTTTGATAGTATAACATATTCCCTTGATTCCTTTCCATTATGGAATATTATATGCACTAGCGTTTTATCATGCAGACAGTTGAGATTGCCTACCATCCGTAGCCAACGTGTATGAAGACCGATTTTTGGGTGAATAATTAATTACCCCCGCCATTCGCCAATCACGCGGACGGATACAAATGAGTTTGGCTGGGCATACACGTCATCATATACGCATGGCTGAGTTCATGGAAACCCACGTTATGGTTGCGAAGAAACATAAATACGTGGTCTTCATTACAAGAGAGGATGCGTTATCTTGCTCAGTTACGAACATGGGCAACCCGTGTTTGGCAGGCTTGACATAATTCTTGTAGGAAATTAAGATAAATACTTAATTTGTGAACTGCTAGAAACCGAGAACTTTGAGGCTCACATTCTTTCATACATTTTAAAGTTAACAGGGCAAACACGTTTCCCAGGATTCAGTGCACTACAATACCCATAGCGAAAAGGTGTGCATTCCTATCAAGATAGGTTGGCGGTTATTAACAGCCACATAGTTAATTTTGAGTTTTGAACCCCTA
>JAHLWY010001548.1:0-18432 GCA_020002185.1 Paraescarpia echinospica | reverse complement strand
GCGAACAATATCCCCGTGCACCAATAATGACACTTACACAGCGAACAGTATCCCCGTACACCAATAATGACACTTACACAGCGAACAGTATCCCCGTACACCAGCAATGACACTTACACGGTGAACAATATCCCCTTACATCAACAGTGACACTTACACGGCGAACACTATCCCCGTACACCAACAATGACACTTCCACGGTGAACAGTATCCCCGTACATCAACAATGACACTGACACGATGAACAGTATCCCCGTACACGAACAATGACACTTACACGGTGAACAGTATCCCCGTACACCAGCAATGACACTTACACGATGAGCAGTATCCCCGTACACGAACAATGACACTTACACGGTGAACAGTATCCCCGTACACCAATAATGACACTTACACAGTGAACAGAATTGACGTATACCAAAAATGACACTTACACAGTGAAGAGCATCCTCGTACACCAACAATGACACTTACACCTTGAACAGTATCCCCGTACACCAACAATGACACTTACACGGTGAACAGTATCCCCTTACACCAACAATGACACTTACACAGTGAACAGTATCCCTGTATACCAACAGTGACACTTACACAGTGAACAGTATCATCGTACACCAACAATGACACTTACACAGTGAACAGTAACCCCGTACACCAACAATGACACCTACACGGTGAACAATATCCCCGTACACCAACAATGACACTTACACAGTGAAGAGTATCCCCGTACGCATGTAATGACATAGAATGAACAGTATCCCTGTACACCAACAATGACATATACACAGTGAACAGTATCACCGTACACCAACAATTACACTTACACGATGAACAATATCCCCGTACACGAACAATGACACTTACACAGTGAACAGTATCCCCGTACACCAACAATGACCTTACACCTTGAACGGTATCCCCGTACACCAACAATGACACTTACACGGTGAATAGTATCCCCGTACACCAACAATGACACTTACATAGTGAACAGTATCCTCGTACACCAACAATGACACGTACACGGTAAACAGTATCCCCGTACACCAACAATGACACTTACACAGTGAACAGTATCCCCGTACACCAAGAATGACACTTACACAGTGAAAAGTATCCCCGTAAACCAACAATGACACCTACGTGGTGACCATTATCCCCGTACACCAACAATGACACCTACGTGGTGACCATTATCCCAGTACACGAACAATGACACTTACACGATGAACAGTATCCCCGTACACGAACAACGACACTTACACAGTAAACAGCATCCCGGTTCACCAACTATGGCACTTACACGGTGAACAGTATCCCCGTACACCAACAATGACACTCACACCTTGAACAGTATCCCCGTACACCAACAATGACACTTACACGGTGAACAGTATCCCCGTACACCAACAATGACACTTACACAGTGAACAGTATCCCCGTACACCAACAATGACACTTACACCTTGAACAGTATCCCCGTACACCAACAATGACACTTACACGGTGAACAGTATCCCCGTACACCAACAATGACACTTACACCTTCACCAGTATCCCCGTACACCAACAATGACACTTACACGGTGAAAAGTATCCCCTTTCTCCAACAATTACTCTAACACAGTGAACGGTATCCTCGTACACCAACAGTGACACTTACACGGTGAACAGTATCCCCGTACACCAACAATGACACTTACACAGTGAACAGTATCCCCGTTCACCAATAATGACACTTACACAGTGAACAGTATCCCCGTACACCAATAATGACACTTACACAGTGAACAGAATTGACATATACCAACAATGACACATACACGGTGAAGAGTATCCTCGTACACCAACAATGACACTTACACCTTGAACAGTATCCCCATACACCAACAATGACACTTACACGGTGAACAGTATCCCCGTACACCAACAATGACACTTACACAGTGAACAATATCCCCGTACACCAACAATGACACTTACACAGTGAACAGAATCGACATATACCAACAATAACACTTATACCTTGAACAGTATCCCCGTACACCAACAATGACACTTACACGGTGAACAGTATCCTCTTACACCAACAATGACACTGACACAGTGAACAGTATCCTCGTACATCAACAATGACACTTACACAGTGAACAGTATCCCCGTACACATGTAACGACATAGAATTAACAGTATCCCTGTACACCAACAATGACATATACACAGTGAACAGTATCCCCGTACACCAACAATGACACTTACACGATGAACAGTATCCCCGTACACCAACAATGACACTTACACGGTGAACAGTATCCCCGTACATCAACAGTGACACTTACACGGCGAACACTATCCCCGTACCCCAACAATGACACTTACACGGTGAACAGTATCCCCGTACATCAAAAATGACACTGACACGATGAACAGTATCCCCGTACACGAACAATGACACTTACACGGTGAACAGTATCCCCGTACACCAACAATGACACTTACACGATGAGCAGTATCCCCGTACACGAACAATGACACTTACACAGTGTACAGTATCCCGGTACACCAGCTATGACACTTACACGGTGAACAGTATCCCCATACACCAACAATGACACTTACACAGTGAACAGAAACGACATACATCAACAATGACACTTACACGGTGAACAGTATCCCCGTACACCAACAATGACACTTACACCTTGAACAGTATCCCCGTACACCAACAATGCCACTTACACGGTGAACAGTATCCCCGTACACCAACAATGACACTTACACAGTGAACAGTATCCCCGTACACCAATAATGACACTTACACAGTGAACAGAATTGACATATACCAACTATGACACTTACACGGTGAAGAGTATCCTTGTACACCAACAATGACACTTACACCTTGAACAGTATCCTCGTACACGAACAATGACACTTACACAGTAAACAGTATCCCGGTTCACCAACTATGGCACTTACACGGTGAACAGTATCCCCGTACACCAACAATGACACTTACACAGTGAACAGTATCCCCGTACACCAACAATGACACTTACACCTTGAACAGTATCCCCGTACACCAACAATAACACTTACACGGTGAACAGTATCCCCGTACACAAACAATGACACTTACACCTTGACCAGTATCCCCGTACACCAACAATGACACTTACACGGTGAAAAGTATCCCCTTACTCCAACAATGACACTAACGCAGTGAACGGTATCCTCGTACACCAACAGTGACACTTACAAGGTGAACAGTATCCCCGTACACCAACAATGACACTTACACAGTGAACAGTATCCCCGTTCACCAATAATGACACTTACACAGTGAACAGTATCCCCGTACACCAATAATGACACTTACACAGTGAACAGAATTGACATATACCAACAATGACACTTACACGGTGAAGAGTATCCTCGTACATCAACAATGACACTTACACCTTGAACAGTATCCCCGTACACCAACAATGACACTTACACGGTGAAGAGTATCCCCGTACACCAACAATGACACTTACACAGTGAACAGTATCCCCGTACACCAACAATGACACTTACACAGTGAACAGAATCGACATATACCAACAATAACACTTATACCTTGAACAGTATCCCCGTACACCAACAATGACACTTACACGGTGAACAGTATCCTCTTACACCAACAATGACACTTACACAGTGAACAGTATCCTCGTACACCAACAATGACACTTACACAGTGAACAGTATCCCCGTACACATGTAATGACATATAATTAACAGTATCCCTGTACAACAACAATGACATATACACAGTGAACAGTATCCCCGTACACCAACAATGACACTTACACGATGAACAGTATCCCCTTACACGAACAATGACACTTACACAGTGAACAGTATACCCGTACACCAACAATGACCCTTACACCTTGAACAGTATCCCCGTACACCAACAATGACACTTACACGGTGAACAATTTCCCCGTACACTAACAATGACACTTACACAGTGAACAGTATCCTCGTACATCAACAATGACACTTACACGGTGAACAATATCCCCGTACACCAACAATGACACTTACACAGCGAACAGTATCCCCGTACACCAATAATGACACTTACACAGCGAACAGTATCCCCGTACACCAGCAATGACACTTACACGGTGAACAATATCCCCGTACATCAACAGTGACACTTACACGGCGAACACTATCCCCGTACACCTACAATGACACTTACACGGTGAACAGTATTCCCGTACATCAACAATGACACTGACACGATGAACAGTATCCACGTACACCAACAATGATACTTACACAGTGAACAGTATCCCCGTACACCAACAATGACACTTACACCTTGAACAGTATCCCCATACACCAACAATGACACTTACACAGCGAACAGTATACCCGTACACCAATAATGACACTTACACAGCGAACAGTATCCCCGTACACCAGCAATGACACTTACACGGAGAACAATATCCCCGTACATCAACAGTGACACTTACACGGCGAACACTATCCCCGTACACCTACAATGACACTTACACGGTTAACAGTATCCCCGTACATCAACAATGACACTGACACGATGAACAGTATCCCCGTACACCAACAATGATACTTACACAGTGAACAGTATCCCCGTACACCAACAATGACACTTACACGGTGAACAGTATCCCCGTACGCATGTAATGACATAGAATGAACAGTATCCCTGTACACCAACAATGACATATACACAGTGAACAGTATCCCCGTACACCAACAATGACACTTACACGATGAACAGTATCCCCGTACACGAACAATGACACTTACACAGTGAACAGTATCCCCGTACACCAACAATGACCCTTACACCTTGAACAGTATCCCCGTACACCAACAATGACACTTACACGGTGAACATTTTCCCCGTACACCAACAATGACACTTACAAAGTGAACAGTATCCTCGTACATCAACAATGACACTTACACGGTGAACAATATCCCCGTACACCAACAATGACACTTACACAGCGAACAGTATCCCCGTACACCAATAATGACACTTACACAGCGAACAGTATCCCCGTACACCAGCAATGACACTTACACGGTGAACAAAATCCCCGTACATCAACAGTGACACTTACACGGTGAACACTATCCCCGAACACCAACAATGACACTTACACGGTTAACAGTATCCCCGTACATCAACAATGACACTGACACGATGAACAGTATCCCCGTACACGAACAATGACATTTACACGGTGAACAGTATCCCCGTACACCAACAATGACACTTACACAGTGAACAGTATCCCCGTACGCATGTAATGACATAGAATGAACAGTATCCCTGTACACCAACAATGACATATACACAGTGAACAGTATCACCGTACACCAACAATTTCACTTACACGATGAACAGTATCCCCGTACACGAACAATGACACTTACACAGTGAACAGTATCCCCGTACACCAACAATTTCACCTACACGGTGAACTGTACCCCGTACACCAACAATGACACTTACACAGTGAACAGTATCCCCGTACACATGTAATGCCATAGAATGACCAGTATCCCTGTACACCAACAATGACATATACACAGTGAACAGTATCCCCGCACACCAACAATGACACATACACGATGAACAGTATCCCCGTACACGAACAATGACACTTACACAGTGAACAGTATCCCCGTACAACAGCAATGACCTTACACCTTGAACGGTATCCCCGTACACCAACAATGACACTTACACGGTGAACAGTATCCCCGTACACCAACAATGACACTTACATAGTGAACAGTATCCTCGTACACCAACAATGACACGTACACGGTGAACAGTATCCCCGTACACCAACAATGACACTTACACAGTGAACAGTATCCCCGTACACCAAGAATGACACTTACACAGTGAAAAGTATCCCCGTACACCAACAATGACACCTACGTGGTGACCATTATCCCCGTACACCATCAATGACACCTACGTGGTGACCATTATCCCAGTACACGAACAATGACACTTACACGATGAACAGTATCCCCGTACACGAACAATGACACTTACACAGTAAACAGCATCCCGGTTCACCAACTATGGCACTTACACGGTGAACAGTATCCCCGTACACCAACAATGACACTCACACCTTGAACAGTATCCCCGTACACCAACAATGACACTTACACGGTGAACAGTATCCCCGTACACCAACAATGACACTTACACAGTGAACAGTATCCCCGTACACCAACAATGACACTTACACCTTGAACAGTATCCCCGTACACCAACAATGACACTTACACGGTGAACAGTATCCCCGTACACCAACAATGACACTTACACCTTCACCAGTATCCCCGTACACCAACAATGACACTTACACGGTGAAAAGTATCCCCTTACTCCAACAATGACTCTAACGCAGTGAACGGTATCCTCGTACACCAACAGTGACACTTACACGGTGAACAGTATCCCCTACACCAACAATGACACTTACACAGTGAAAAGTATCCCCGTTCACCAATAATGACACTTACACAGTGAACAGTATCCCCGTACACCAATAATGACACTTACACAGTGAACAGAATTGACATATACCAACAATGACACTTACACGGTGAAGAGTATCCTCGTACACCAACAATGACACTTACACCTTGAACAGTATCCCCGTACACCAACAATGACACTTACACGGTGAACAGTATCCCCGTACACCAACAATGACACTTACACAGTGAACAATATCCCCGTACACCAACAATGACACTTACACAGTGAACAGAATCGACATATACCAACAATAACACTTATACCTTGAACAGTATCCCCGTACACCAACAATGACACTTACACGGTGAACAGTATCCTCTTACACCTACAATGACACTTACACAGTGAACAGTATCCTCGTACATCAACAATGACACTTACACAGTGAACAGTATCCCCGTACACATGTAACGACATAGAATTAACAGTATCCCTGTACACCAACAATGACATATACACAGTGAACAGTATCCCCGTACACCAACAATGACACTTACACGATGAACAGTATCCCCGTACACCAACAATGACACTTACACGGTGAACAGTATCCCCGTACATCAACAGTGACACTTACACGGCGAACACTATCCCCGTACCCCAACAATGACACTTACACGGTGAACAGTATCCCCGTACATCAAAAATGACACTGACACGATGAACAGTATCCCCGTACACGAACAATGACACTTACACGGTGAACAGTATCCCCGTACACCAACAATGACACTTACACGATCCCCGTACACGAACAATGACACTTACACAGTATCCCCGTACACCAACAATGACACTTACACGGTGAACAGTATCCCCAGAATTGACGTATACCAACAATGACACTTACACGGTGAAGAGTATCCTCGTACACAAACAATGACACTTACACCTTGAACAGTATCCCCGTACACCAACAATGACACTTACACGGTGAACAGTATCCCCGTACACCAACAATGACACTTACACAGTGAACAGTATCCCCGTACACCAACAATGATACTTACACAGTGAACAGTATCCCCGTACACCAACAATGACACTTACACGGTGAACAGTATCCCCGTACGCATGTAATGACATAGAATGAACAGTATCCCTGTACACCTACAATGACATATACACAGTGAACAGTATCCCCGTACACCAACAATGACACTTACACGATGAACAGTATCCCCGTACACGAACAATGACACTTACACAGTGAACAGTATCCCCGTACACCAACAATGACCCTTACACCTTGAACAGTATCCCCGTACACCAACAATGACACTTACACGGTGAACATTTTCCCCGTACACCAACAATGACACTTACAAAGTGAACAGTATCCTCGTACATCAACAATGACACTTACACGGTGAACAATATCCCCGTACACCAACAATGACACTTACACAGCGAACAGTATCCCCGTACACCAATAATGACACTTACACAGCGAACAGTATCCCCGTACACCAGCAATGACACTTACACGGTGAACAAAATCCCCGTACATCAACAATGACACTTACACGGTGAACACTATCCCCGAACACCAACAATGACACTTACACGGTTAACAGTATCCCCGTACATCAACAATGACACTGACACGATGAACAGTATCCCCGTACACGAACAATGACATTTACACGGTGAACAGTATCCCCGTACACCAACAATGACACTTACACAGTGAACAGTATCCCCGTACGCATGTAATGACATAGAATGAACAGTATCCCTGTACACCAACAATGACATATACACAGTGAACAGTATCACCGTACACCAACAATTTCACTTACACGATGAACAGTATCCCCGTACACGAACAATGACACTTACACAGTGAACAGTATCCCCGTACACCAACAATTTCACCTACACGGTGAACTGTACCCCGTACACCAACAATGACACTTACACAGTGAACAGTATCCCCGTACACATGTAATGCCATAGAATGACCAGTATCCCTGTACACCAACAATGACATATACACAGTGAACAGTATCCCCGCACACCAACAATGACACATACACGATGAACAGTATCCCCGTACACGAACAATGACACTTACACAGTGAACAGTATCCCCGTACAACAGCAATGACCTTACACCTTGAACGGTATCCCCGTACACCAACAATGACACTTACACGGTGAACAGTATCCCCGTACACCAACAATGACACTTACATAGTGAACAGTATCCTCGTACACCAACAATGACACGTACACGGTGAACAGTATCCCCGTACACCAACAATGACACTTACACAGTGAACAGTATCCCCGTACACCAAGAATGACACTTACACAGTGAAAAGTATCCCCGTACACCAACAATGACACCTACGTGGTGACCATTATCCCCGTACACCATCAATGACACCTACGTGGTGACCATTATCCCAGTACACGAACAATGACACTTACACGATGAACAGTATCCCCGTACACGAACAATGACACTTACACAGTAAACAGCATCCCGGTTCACCAACTATGGCACTTACACGGTGAACAGTATCCCCGTACACCAACAATGACACTCACACCTTGAACAGTATCCCCGTACACCAACAATGACACTTACACGGTGAACAGTATCCCCTTACACCAACAATGACACTTACACAGTGAACAGTATCCCCGTACACCAACAATGACACTTACACCTTGAACAGTATCCCCGTACACCAACAATGACACTTACACGGTGAACAGTATCCCCGTACACCAACAATGACACTTACACCTTCACCAGTATCCCCGTACACCAACAATGACACTTACACGGTGAAAAGTATCCCCTTACTCCAACAATGACTCTAACGCAGTGAACGGTATCCTCGTACACCAACAGTGACACTTACACGGTGAACAGTATCCCCTACACCAACAATGACACTTACACAGTGAAAAGTATCCCCGTTCACCAATAATGACACTTACACAGTGAACAGTATCCCCGTACACCAATAATGACACTTACACAGTGAACAGAATTGACATATACCAACAATGACACTTACACGGTGAAGAGTATCCTCGTACACCAACAATGACACTTACACCTTGAACAGTATCCCCGTACACCAACAATGACACTTACACGGTGAACAGTATCCACGTACACCAACAATGACACTTACACAGTGAACAATATCCCCGTACACCAACAATGACACTTACACAGTGAACAGAATCGACATATACCAACAATAACACTTATACCTTGAACAGTATCCCTGTACACCAACAATGACACTTACACGGTGAACAGTATCCTCTTACACCAACAATGACACTTACACAGTGAACAGTATCCTCGTACATCAACAATGAAACTTACACAGTGAACAGTATCCCCGTACACATGTAACGACATAGAATTAACAGTATCCCTGTACACCAACAATGACATATACACAGTGAATAGTATCCCCGCACACCAACAATGACACTTACACGATGAACAGTATCCCCGTACACCAACAATGACACTTGCACGGTGAACAGTATCCCCGTACATCAACAGTGACACTTACACGGCGAACACTATCCCCGTACACCAACAATGACACTTACACGGTGAACAGTATCCCCGTACACCAACAATGACACTTTCACGATGAGCAATATCCCCGTACACGAACAATGACACTTACACAGTGTACAGTATCCCGGTACACCAGCTATGACACTTACACGGTGAACAGTATCCCCATACACCAACAATGACACTTACACAGTGAACAGAAACGACATACATCAACAATGACACTTACACGGTGAACAGTATCCCCGTACACCAACAATGACACTTACACCTTGAACAGTATCCCCGTACACCAACAATGACACTTACACGGTGAACAGTATCCCCGTACACCAACAATGACACTTACACCGTGAACAGTATCCCCGTACACCAACAATGACACTTACACGGTGAACAGTATCCCCGTACACCAACAATGACACTTACACAGTGAACAGTATCCCCGTACGCATGTAATGACATAGAATGAACAGTATCCCTGTACACCAACAATGACATATACACAGTGAACAGTATCCCCGTACACCAACAATGACACTTACACGATGAACAGTATCCCCGTACACGAACAATGACACTTACACAGTGAACAGTATCCCCGTACACCAACAATGACCCTTACACCTTGAACAGTATCCCCGTACACCAACAATGACACTTACACGGTGAACATTTTCCCCGTACACCAACAATGACACTTACAAAGTGAACAGTATCCTCGTACATCAACAATGACACTTACACGGTGAACAATATCCCCGTACACCAACAATGACACTTACACAGCGAACAGTATCCCCGTACACCAATAATGACATTTACACAGCGAACAGTATCCCCGTACACCAGCAATGACACTTACACGGTGAACAATATCCCCGTACATCAACAGTGACACTTACACGGTGAACACTATCCCCGAACACCAACAATGACACTTACACGGTGAACAGTATCCCCGTACATCAACAATGACACTGACACGATGAACGGTATCCCCGTACACGAACAATGACATTTACACGGTGAACAGTATCCCCGTACACCAACAATGACACTTACACGATGAGCAGTATCCCCGTACACCAAGAATGACACTTACACAGTGAAAAGTATCCCCGTACACCAACAATGACACGTACATGGTGACCAGTATCCCCGTACACCAACAATGACACTAACACGTTTAACAGTATCCCCGTATACCAACAATTACACTTACACAGCGAACAGTATCCCCGTACACCAACAATGACACTTACACAGCGAACAGTATACCCGTACACCAACAATGACACTTGCACGGTGAACAGTATCCCTGTACACCAACAGTGACACTTACACGGTGAACTGTATCCCCGTACACCAACAATGACACTTACACAGTGAACAGTATCCCCGTACACATGTAATGACATAGAATGAACAGTATCCCTGTACACCAACAATGACATATACAAAGTGAACAGTATCCCCGTACACCAACAATGACACTTACACGATGAACAGTATCCCCGTACACGAACAATGACACTTACACAGTGAACAGTATCCCTGTACACCAACAATGACCCTTACACCTTGAACTGTATCCCCGTACACCAACAATGACACTTACACGGTGAACAGTTTCCCCGTACACCAACAATGACATTTACACAGTGAACAGTATCCTCGTACACCAACAATGATACTTACACGGTGAACAGTATCCCCGTACACCAACAATGACACTTACACAGTGAACAGTATCCCCGTACACCAACAATGACACTTACACAGCGAACAGTATCCCCGTACACCAGCAATGACACTTACACGGTGAACAATATCCCCGTACAACAACAGTGACACTTACACGGTGAACACTATCCCCGAACACCAACAATGACACTTACACGGTGAACAGTATCCCCGTACATCAACAATGACACTTACACGGTGAACAATATCCCCGTACAACAACAGTGACACTTACACGGTGAACACTATCCCCGTACACGAACAATGACATTTACAAGGTGAACAGTATCCCCGTACACCAACAATGACACTTACACGATGAGCAGTATCCCCGTACACCAAGAATGACACTTACACAGTGAAAAGTATCCCCGTACACCAACAATGACACCTACATGGTGACCAGTATCCCCGTACACCAACAATGACACTAACACGTTTAACAGTATCCCCGTATACCAACAATTACACTTACACAGCGAACAGTATCCCCGTACACCAACAATGACACTTACACAGCGAACAGTATCCCCGTACACCAACAATGACACTTACACAGCGAACAGTATCCCTGTACACCAACAATGACATATACACAGTGAACAGTATCCCCGTACACCAACAATGACACTTACACAGTGAACAGTATCCCTGTACACCAACAATGACCCTTACACCTTGAACAGTATCCCCGTACACCAACAATGACACTTACACGGTGAACAGTTTCCCCGTACACCAACAATGACATTTACACAGTGAACAGTATCCTCGTACACCAACAATGATACTTACACGGTGAACAGTATCCCCGTACACCAACAATGACACTTACACAGTGAACAGTATCCCCGTACACCAGCAATGACACTTACACGGTGAACAATATCCCCGTACAACAACAGTGACACTTACACGGTGAACACTATCCCCGAACACCAACAATGACACTTACACGGTGAACAGTATCCCCGTACATCAACAATGACACTGACACGATGAACAGTATCCCCGTACACGAACAATGACATTTACACGGTGAACAGTACCCCCGTACACCAACAATGACACTTACACAGTGAAAAGTATCCCCGTACACCAACAATGACACCTACAAGGTGACCAGTAGCCCCGTACACCAACAATGACACTAACACGTTTAACAGTATCCCCGTATACCAACAATTACACTTACACAGCGAACAGTATCCCCGTACACCAACAATGACACTTTCACGGTGAACAATATCCCCTTACATCAACAGTGACACTTACACGGCGAACACTATCCCCGTACACCAACAGTGACACTTCCACGGTGAACAGTATCCCCGTACATCAACAATGACACTGACACGATGAACAGTATCCCCGTACACCAACAATGACACTTACACGATGAGCAGTATCCCCGTACACGAACAATGACACTTACACAGTGAACAGTATCCCCGTACACCAATAATGACACTTACACAGTGAACAGAATTGACGTATACCAACAATGACACTTACACGGTGAAGAGTATCCTCGTACACAAACAATGACACTTACACCTTGAACAGTATCCCCGTACACCAACAATGACACTTACACGGTGAACAGTATCCCCGTACACCAACAATGACACTTACACAGTGAACAGTATCCCCGTATACCAACAATGACACTTACACAGTGAACAGAATCGACATATACCAACAATGACACTTATACCTTGAACAGTATCCTCTTAAACCAACAATGACACTTACACAGTGAACAGTATCATCGTACACCAACAATGACACTTACACAGTGAACAGTAACCCCGTACACCAACAATGACACCTACACGGTGAACAGTATCCCCGTACACCAACAATGACATTTACACAGTGAACAGTATCCCCGTACGCATGTAATGACATAGAATGAACAGTATCCCTGTACACCAACAATGACATATACACAGTGAACAGTATCCCCGTACACCACCAATGACACTTACACGATGAACAGTATCCCCGTACACGAACAATGACACTTACACAGTGAACAGTATCCCCGTACACCAACAATGACCCTTACACCTTGAACAGTATCCCCGTACACCAACAATGACACTTACACGGTGAACATTTTCCCCGTTCACCAACAATGACACTTACAAAGTGAACAGTATCCTCGTACATCAACAATGACACTTACACGGTGAACAATATCCCCGTACACCAACAATGACACTTACACAGCGAACAGTATCCCCGTACACCAATAATGACATTTACACAGCGAACAGTATCCCCGTACACCAGCAATGACACTTACACGGTGAACAATATCCCCGTACATCAACAGTGACACTTACACGGTGAACACTATCCCCGAACACCAACAATGACACTTACACGGTGAACAGTATCCCCGTACATCAACAATGACACTGACACGATGAACAGTATCCCCGTACACGAACAATGACATTTACACGGTGAACAGTATCCCCGTACACCAACAATGACACTTACACGATGAGCAGTATCCCCGTACACCAAGAATGACACTTACACAGTGAAAAGTATCCCCGTACACCAACAATGACACCTACATGGTGACCAGTATCCCGGTACAACAACAATGACACTAACACGTTTAACAGTATCCCCGTATACCAACAATTACACTTACACAGCGAACAGTATCCCCGTATACCAACAATTACACTTACACAGCGAACAGTATCCCCGTACACCAACAATGACACTTACACAGCGAACAGTATCCCTGTACACCAACAATGACATATACACAGTGAACAGTATCCCCGTACACCAACAATGACACTTACACAGTGAACAGTATCCCCGTACGCATGTAATGACATAGAATGAACAGTATCCCTGTACACCAACAATGACATATACACAGTAAACAGTATCCCCGTACACCAACAATGACACTTACACGATGAAAAGTATCCCCGTACACGAACAATGACACTTACACAGTGAACAGTATCCCCGTACACCAACAATGACCCTTACACCTTGAACAGTATCCCCGTACACCAACAATGACACTTACACGGTGAGCAATATCCCCGTACACCAACAATGACACTTACACAGCGATCAGTATCCCCGTACACCAACAATGACACTTACACAGCGAACAGTATCCCCGTACACCAGCAATGACACTTACACGGTGAACAATATCCCCGTACATCAACAGTGACACTTACACGGTGAACACTATCCCCGAACACCAACAATGACACTTACACGGTTAACAGTATCCCCGTACATCAACAATGACACTGACACGATGAACATTATCCCCGTACACGAACAATGACATTTACACGGTGAACAGTATCCCCGTACACCAACAATGACACTTACACGATGAGCAGTATCCCCGTACACCAAGAATGACACTTACACAGTGAAAAGTATCCCCGTACACCAACAATGACACCTACATGGTGACCAGTATCCCCGTACACCAACAATGACACTAACACGTTTAACAGTATCCCCGTATACCAACAATTACAGTTACACAGCGAACAGTATCCCCGTACACCAACAATGACACTTACACAGCGAACAGTATACCCGTACACCAACAATGACATTTGCACGGTGAACAGTATCCCCGTACACCAACAGTGACACTTACACGGTGAACTGTATCCCCGTACACCAACAATGACACTTACACAGAGAACAGTATCCCCGTACACATGTAATGACATAGAATGAACAGTATCCCTGTACACCAACAATGACATATACACAGTGAACAGTATCCCCGTACACCAACAATGACACTTACACGATGAACAGTATCCCCGTACACGAACAATGACACTTACACAGTGAACAGTATCCCTGTACACCAACAATGACCCTTACACCTTGAACAGTATCCCCGTACACCAACAATGACACTTACACGGTGAACAGTTTCCCCGTACACCAACAATGACATTTACACAGTGAACAGTATCCTCGTACACCAACAATGATACTTACACGGTGAACAGTATCCCCGTACACCAACAATGACACTTACACAGTGAATAGTATCCCCGTACACCAACAATGACACTTACACAGCGAACAGTATACCCGTACACCAACAATGACACTTGCACGGTGAACAGTATCCCCGTACACCAACAGTGACACTTACACGGTGAACTGTATCCCCGTACACCAACAATGACACTTACACAGTGAACAGTATCCCCGTACACCAACAATGACACTTACACAGCGAACAGTATACCCGTACACCAACAATGACACTTGCACGGTGAACAGTATCCCCGTACACCAACAGTGACACTTCCACGGTGAACTGTATCCCCGTACACCAACAATGACACTTACACAGTGAACAGTATCCCCGTACACATGTAATAACATAGAATGAACAGTATCCCTGTGCACCAACAATGACATATACACAGTGAACAGTATCCCCGTACACCAACAATGACACTTGCACGATGAACAGTATCCCCGTACACGAACAATGACACTTACACAGTGAACAGTATCCCCATACACCAACAATGACCCTTACACCTTGAACAGTATCCCCGTACACCAACAATGACACTTACACGGTGAACAGTATCCCCGTACACCAACAATGACACGTACACGGTGAACAGTATCCCCGTACACCAACAATGACACTCACACAGTGAACAGTATCCCTGTACACCAAGAATGACACTTACACAGTGAAAAGTATCCCCGTACACCAACAATGACACCTACGTGGTGACCAGTATCCCCGTACACCAACAATGACACTTACACGATGAACAGTATCCCCGTACACGAACAATGAAACTTACACAGTAAACAGTATCCCGGTTCACCAACTATGGAACTTACACGGTGAACAGTATCCCCGTACACCAATAATGACACTCACACCTTGAACAGTATCCCCGTACACCAACAATGACACTTACACAGAGAACAGTATACCCGTACACCAACAATGACACTTACACCTTGAACAGTATCCCCGTACACCAACAATGACACTTACACGGTGAACAGTATGCCCGTACACCAACAATGACAGTTACACCTTGAACAGTATCCCCGTACACCAACAATGACACTTACACGGTGAAAAGTATCCCCTTACTCCAACAATGACACAAACACAGTGAACGGTATCCTCGTACACCAACAGTGACACTTACACGGTGAACAGTATCCCCGTACACCAACAATGACACTTACATAGTGAACAGTATCCCCGTACACTAATAATGACACTTACACAGCGAACAGAATTGACATATACCAACAATGACACTTACACGGTGAAGAGTATCCTCGTACAACAACAATGACACTTACACCTTGAACAGTATCCCCGTACACCAACAATGACACATACACGGTGAACAGTATCCCCGTACACCAACAATGACACTTACACAGTGAACAGTATCCCCGTACACCAACAATGACACTTACACAGTGAACAAAATCGACATATACCAACAATGACACTTATACCTTGAACAGTATCCCCGTACACCAACAATGACACTTACACGGTGAACAGTATCCTCTTACACCAACAATGACACTTACACAGTGAACAGTATCCTCGTACACCAACAATGACACTTACACGGTGAACAGTATCCCCGTACACCAACAATGACACTTACACAGTGAACAGAATTGACATATACCAAAAATGACACTTACACTGTGAAGAGTATCCCCGTACACCAACAATGACAATTACACGGCGAACACTATACTCGTACTCCAACAATGACACTTACAAAGTGAACAGTATCCTCGTACACCAACAATGACACATACACAGTGAACAGTATCCCCGTCCACCAACAACGACACTTACACAGTGAAAAGTATCCCCGTACACCAACAAGGACACCTACATGGTGAACAGTATCCCCGTACACCAACAATGACACTAACACGTTGAACAGTATCCCCGTACAACAAAAATGTCACTTACACAGCGAACAATATCCCCGTGCACCAATAATGACACTTACACAGCGAACAGTATCCCCGTACACCAATAATGACACTTACACAGCGAACAGTATCCCCGTACACCAGCAATGACACTTACACGGTGAACAATATCCCCTTACATCAACAGTGACACTTACACGGCGAACACTATCCCCGTACACCAACAATGACACTTCCACGGTGAACAGTATCCCCGTACATCAACAATGACACTGACACGATGAACAGTATCCCCGTACACCAACAATGACACTTACACGATGAGCAGTATCCCCGTACACGAACAATGACACTTACACAGTGAACAGTATCCCCGTACACCAATAATGACACTTACACAGTGAACAGAATTGACGTATACCAAAAATGACACTTACACAGTGAAGAGCATCCTCGTACACCAACAATGACACTTACACCTTGAACAGTATCCCCGTACACCAACAATGACACT